>JAVANC010000005.1:53778742-53839313 GCA_033319125.1 Parnassius glacialis
TTGTTTGGGTGTGAAATTGGGTGACATAAAAGTAAATTGTCTGCTGTACGCTAATGATGCAGTGCTTACTGCACCATCAGAGGCAGACTGCAGGCATAGTCACGTGTATGAATGAGGAATGTGAATTAAAGGTCTCCGTTTGAATGCTAATAAAAACTAAGGTTCTGGTATTTGAAAGGGACGAAGATGAGAACGAAGTGTGAAATATGGGTTAATCAGGAATGTCTAGAACAGGTAAATGAAATTGTTTACTTGGGGAGTGCTTTTAGCCGGGGTCCGTGCCGTGTCGCTGCCGGGAACAAAGTCAATGATGCCCCCGACTGCGTTAGTCAAAAGGCAAGGCGTAGTGAAGAGTGGACGCCTTGCAATACATAACGCAGTGTTAGTACCGACTTTTGTTATATGGCAGCGAAACCTGGGTATGCGAGAAGAAGCATCAAAAGCAAGTTGAGTGCAGTGGAGATGCGATCTCCTCGTAAAATGTGCGGCCTTACCATGGCCAACCGAAAGCGAAACGAAGAGATTCGCAATATGGCAGGTTTGAAAGATGACCTTACCACAAAAATTGATAAGGGCGTGCTTCGATGGTTTGGGTAGTTGAGCGAATGAATGAAGACCGAATGGTGAAGAAAATATATAGCGCGAAAGTTAATATTAAAAGGTGTCGAGGTGGACCGAAACTAACTTTCTGAAGACCATGTGAGCAAACTGCTTGAAGAGGGGAGGGTCAAGAGTACTCGGATACCTAGACGTGCATGTATGAAGAAGATAATGATTCTGAAAGAAGCGAAAGAGGTATGTAAGGATCGTGACGTTTGGCGATCTGTTCTCTCTGGCTACTCCGTCAGGGATTGTGCGTGATGATAAGTAAGTAAGTAAGTATTATTTGTTCACACATGCTAGCCATAATGAATCTTATCTCTTGTCACAAGAGAAAAATATATTTTCATCTAAAACAAGTTTCTAATATAACAAAAAAACCCTTATTCGTATTGCATAGCCGATTACTTGACTCTAATTCATATGTAAATAACTTCCATGAAATTAGCTCGCGACCGACTTTCGTTCCACATTTTATTGAATGTATTTACTTTTAAACATAAGTTACTCTTTTTTCGGTGGTGTCTTATATAATTTAATAGCAATAACTTCAAAACAAAATATAGTTATTTTTTATGGAATGAAAAATAAAAAAACTATTTTTAAGCACGTCGCCAACAAGGCCATACTGAAAAACAGCAGTTGTGGTCGGCCACGACAAAATAAGTACTGAGTGTGTCCCTGTTTTGTAACTTTCAGCAACGTCTAGTACTATACTTTTATTAATAATAATATCTTAAAAAAAAGAAATTACCGTTACTTTTACTATCTAATCATAAGTAGTATTCCGGTACTCTTTTTTAGTCACACTATAATCCATGTTACACGTCTTTATATATTTGAGAGTAAAAGTTTTAATTGAACACAGAAAACTTTTAATATATCATATGATAATATATAGGATTTATATTTTATTCATTAATTTTTTTACATGGTAGAGCCACGCTGCAGTTTTGTAATGGTCGGATCAACACGAATGGGTTTTCTCGACAAGGTAGGCCCAAGCTCTCGCAGAATGAAATAGTAGCTAAATACTGCGGTGGTTCATATAGTTAGTGCAGAGAACGGAGACCTTTTTTATAGGTAACAAGGCATTTCATCTTACTCCTCTAGGTGACAACGCATCTGCATTTGATTATTAATCGAAGAGTGATGTAAATAATCTATGAGCCTCAGCATTCACTTACCATTACTTCACTACATCTTTTTAAATCCGATATAAAATCATTCTTTTTAAGATAAAATTGACGATTTGTTCGAATAATCTCGAAGGAGAATAATAATACAATATTCCTATTTCACTGACTGCGTAAACGATTTTACTCCTTTGTAGGACAGTTGTAACGTGCATTCTACTGATCTAATATACACGTTAATTACCACGCGTAGTTTCGTCATAAAATATCAATTGACTCTCCAACAGGTTGTAATCTTTCGCTCTATCAAATTCAAAAACTCGAGCATTCGTAAAGTAATACGGATTTACTGTTATGTGCGGGATACAATGATATTTATTCGCTCATAGGAGAATCTGTTATCTTTATTTGCCTTCAAAAAAAGGTACGATTAAATATTCGATATCTTCTTCACTTACGAATCGATTTTTATGATTCTTTTTTTATTAAAAAGGCTGTAAAAGATAGTTCCACATATTTTTTGGTGGAAAAAAATAAATAGAAAATTTTTAAATGGTACAGCCAAGCTGCAGCTATTATTATGGATGTAGCACGAATGAGTGAGTTCACCGGGGTTCACGCTCTCACATTCATACGTAGTAGAGCCATGCTGCAGCTATATTAGTAGTATAGTTGTAGCACGAATGGGTCGGCTCGACCGGGAAGGACCACGCTCTCACAGAATACCAGCGTCAAATAGCAGTTTCATGCTGCTGTGTTTCGTATGGTGAGTGTAGAGAACCGGAGACCCTTTTTACTGGAAAAGAGGGCAATCTATCTTAGTTCTCACGGGTGACAACGCATCTGCATTTTTATTCGCAAACGAGGGTAAATGTAGATGTCTATGAGTCACAGCAACCACTTACCATGAGGTGGACTGTGTGCCCGTTTTGTCACCCTATCCTATAAATAAAAGAATACCAGCGTAACATAGCAGCTCAATGCTAATAGTAATGCGTTTATGGTGAGTATAGAGAACCGGAGACCATATTATACTGGAACGAGGCATCCCATCTTAATCCTGAGGGTGACAACGCATCTGTGATTTGATTCTTAAATGAATTGATGTAGATATCTGTGGACTGCAGTATACCTTACCATAGGTGGACTGTGTGCTCAATGTCACCCTTATTCTTAAAAGAAACAAACAGACGACATTGCGAATATGAATATACCTTAGTCCACATTAAAGGGGTAACTAATACTTTTACATATCAAACTTATATTTATAAAATAACTCATCAAAAATATAAGTAAAAACCGACTTTAAACATAAATTGCTTTACAGCGGGGATATTTGCCATAGTTGGCACGCTTGGCAAGCGGGTTGGCAACCGCAGTTTTTAGTAATTATTAGGAAGACTCTACCGATCATCTCTTGATTATTTCCCTCTATGGCCTCATACGACACCCACGGTATGATATGGGTAGTAGATATTCTTACACCGCCACTCAAAACCCACAAAATGTAAAACGAATAAAATAATTCGGTCTATGCTTTCACTCCTCCGTCTTAGAATGTGAAATTATTTTATATATTTGTTTTTTTAATCGGCTTTTTATTTAATTTAAAGTTATTTTGAGTAGCTGAAACATTTTATAAATATAATTTTTTGCTAGTAAGACATGAATAATCATCTATAAAAATATTTGTCTACTTTTCTGTCGGACTGATGAAACATAACAAACTTATGTGATCTGGGCTATATTTTATCTGTAAACATTTTTTTAAGAAATGACAAATTGATAATAACATAATATACATTATTTTATTACATGCAATATTTAAAACTATAATTAAAAAAAACTAAAACTAGTAACTTACTTATCATACAGTTCTACTCCCCGCGATATCGTGCCAAAAACGCTGGCTGCGTTTCCCCGATGAATGGCTTTACTTAGCCTTGAGCAAGAAAAGAACCAGCCGTCTTATCACCACCAGCAACGACCAGCCACGGATCGATTTCATTTAGGTACTTCACCGCACATGGACCCCAGGGACCGATAGTCTCTACAGCAAATAGCACAAATATGTAGTCATGTTTCAGACTCATATTTGCGCCACTTAGCTCAGCTGTCTCGGATGCCGCCCGGCTCTAAACGGGGCGGCATCAGACACAGCTGAACGTAGTGGCTTGAGTCCAGGCTTAATTATAATTAAATTTAGATTTCTTTCTATACCTATTATAAGATTATTATCAATATCTTTGAAAATATCCGAACATTTCCAGACTGGACTCGAGCGGAGTAAGTATGTAAATCTAGGTTACAAGGAGATAATATTTTAAAATAGTAAGGCAATGTGGGGGTTTAATTCATACAATTTATCAACGTGGTTTAAAATTGATTTACTTATTGTTTTATTAAAAAGGAAAATGCGGATACGCCGAAAGTAAATAATTTTGCCAACTCTTTTTACTATAGTAAAACAATTTTGAATAGTGCATGACAATGCTTTAGAAGCTTTATCCTCGCACCTCTAAGAATTCTTTTAACCACTGGACATTACGATAATGAAAATAAGCGGCCAAGTACGAGTCGAATAGCCCATGTAGGGTTCCGTAGCAGCAAGTAACATAATTTACGATTTATGACGTTTAAAAAAAAACTACTTACTAGATCTCGTTCAAAATTTTCGGTGGAAGTTTGCATGTAATATACATCATATATTTTTTTTAGTTTTAATATTCTCTTATTTTAGAAGTTACAGGGGGGGGGGGGGACACACATTTTACCACTTTGGAAGTCTCTCACGCAAACTATTCCGTTATAAAAAATGATATTAGAAACCTCAATATCATTATAAAGACCTATCCATAGATACCCCACATATATGGGTTTGATGGAATTTTTTTTTGAGTTTTAGTTCTAATTATGAGGAACCCCCAAAAACTTATTGATTTTGTTTTCTATTTTTGTGTAAAAATCTGAATACGGTTTACAGAATACATCTACTTACCAAGTTTCAACAGCACAGTTCTTATAGTTTCTGAAAAAAGTGGCTGTGACATACGGACGGACAGACAGACAGACAGACAGACAGACAGACATGACGAATCCATAAGGGTTCCGTTTTTTGCCATTTGGCTACGGAACCCTAGAAAAGGAAAAATTTGTGCCATTAGAGGATTTACTAATAGAGCTATGAATTTCTACAGTAGGTTGTGAAGTCAAAATACTTTTATTATGGCATCGTTTAATATGTATATCTAATCCCTTTTACCTTTAAACAGCCTACCGTCGGTATCATTTCGACACTGTAGGAAATCTCTTTAAACAGATCTCTACAGCACTCAAGCCTTTATTTATATATAGCTTCATATTTACTTAAAATGTACTGGTACCCGCACCTTTCCCTGAAACTCAATCATTTATGGCCTAAATAAAGCACTTTACTCTATAAATGAAATATTATCACATTTCTTCCCTGGATTTATTCCATATTAATAAAAATTGGACGTAGTCGTTATGCTTTGACAGTGGCAACAACGTGGCAGAAATATTTTCCCTTATAAATTACTATTATGTCTGAAATCAAAAAATAATTATTATTGTGAAAATTTGCAAGCCAGAATTGGCCTCTAATAACAAATTGGTAATTTAACTAGTCTTTATCCTAAATTTAAATAATACCGCGTTAATAGCAAAGCCAGTCCGAGTCGCTAGTAAAGAATAGATTAATAAATAATTTCATTAAACTTAGCCTCGCCATAAACTTATCTGAACTCTGCTCGTCAGTTATTTCAACTTTCAAAAGCTTATAAGTGCTTTATTTGGCCTAGGTAAACTAACTTTTATGATAAGTCATTAGCTGCTATACCGAGATTTTGTAATTATTTTAATAAACATAATGACTGCAGTACGCGGAGATCGGCTTGACCGTGGGAAAAAACCACGCTCTGTCAGAACACCAGCGTAGCTCACTAACAATGGCAGCTTAATGTTTCTGTGCTTCGTATGATGAGCGTAAAGAACTGGAGACTCTTTTTACTGGTAACTGGGCATTCTATTGTATTGTATTGGTTGACAATGCATCTGCATTTTGTATAATCGAGGATAGATGTATGGGCCACCACATCCACTTACCATCAGGGTACCTTGTGTGCGCGTTTGTCACCCTTATTCTTTAAAAACCATTATCTTTCCTTGTGGTGGCGCCATTATAAAAATCATCATCATATTTCATTTCGTAGGTGTCTTATAATATGTTTATTTGATTTGCTAGAAAGATAATATGGCTTGCGATAGATAACAATATAATTAATCTCATTTGTTCTAGACATATAATTGCAGATCAAATTAAAAATTTTGTACAGCCGACTTCAATACAAGTTATTGAGAATAACTCATAAACTATTGGTCTGATCTAGATCAAATTGGACCACATATGGGACCACACGAGAAGTATCAGCTTTCAAATAAATAAAGAATTATCGAAATTGGTTCACCTAGTAAAAATTTATTAGGTAAACACCATAAAAAACATAGAGTCGAATTGAGTACCGTCTCCTTTTTGGAAGTTGGCAGAAAATACCAGCACAGTGACGAGCGGCACCATCAAAGGTGAGAAAAATTTAGTAGTGCGATTGCTAATTCATCTGTCAAGCGTAACGATTACGACGAACCCTTTCTACGACATGGAAATATTATATATACTACAAAAATCACAACAAGTTACAATGACTTTTTTTAAATAATTATTTTTATAAAATAAAAGTTTATAGTTTTAGTTTTACCGCCATCTTTTGGAAGCTACTCTGGATGCTCTTACACCACTACCACACAGCACCACGTTTCATCAATCTATACTTTTTATATGAAAGTTAGTTATTCAATCTAGATATTTAAATGCTTATGTAATAAATCAAATATAATGTTCTGAAAGTACTTGATTGGAATTTAGAGAACAGAATATGTAATTAGACAAGGGACTTCGTTCCAATATTAAGAGAAACATAAATTAATTTTTTTTTACAACCGGCTTCAATATAAATTATTCAGAATAACTTAAAAACAATTGGTCAAACCTGATCAAATTTATATGGGACCACATGAGAAGCACCAGCTTTAAATAAAAAAAAGAATCATCGAAGTCGGCTCACCCAGTGAAAAGGTATGAGTCGAATATTTTTATATAGGGAGAGGGGGTAAACGAGCATGCGGTTCACCTGATGGTAAGTGACTACCGCTGCCCATGAACAACTGCAACACCAAGGAGGGAATTGCAGATACGTTGCCGGCCTTTTCAAAAGGAGTACGCTCTTTTCTTGAAGGTCCCTAAGTCGTATCGGTCCGGAAAAATCGCTGATGGTAATCGGTTCCACAAGGAAGTCGTGTGAGGGAAGAAAACATCTTCTAATCGCACAGTAGTGGACCGCCAATCATCCAGATAGTGTGGATGGTATCGGGAGTTCTACCGCGATGTGCGTTCGTGAAATTTGGCGGCTGGAATTAATTCGAACAATTCCTCAGAGCACTCCCCATGGTAGATGCGAGAGAAATACAAGGGATGCAACAACTCTTCGCAGTGCCAATGATTCGAGCCAATCGGAAAGGGCTCGGTCGGTCGACGGATTCGAGCCGCTCTGCGCTGGATGCGGTCAAGTGGAAGGAGCTGGCACTGGGGAGCCCCTGCCCAGAGATGGGAACAGTATTCCATGTGAGGCCGAACCTGCTACTTGTAAGTTGAATTGAGAGAGACTCCTTTTTGAAGTGGTAGGAAAATTATTATTAACTTTATTTTCTCGTGTTTACAATTTTAGCATTTCTTTTCAATACGAGTGGTGCCCCCAGGCGCAATTTAGTTATCTTTTTTCTTACGTTGCTAATGGACTCATTTTATTTTACTTTTGCCCAGTGTCACGTAATAAGAAATTATCCTTTATAATAATTTGTTTTAAGAACTGCTTTATTATATATATATATATATATATAAAGTACTTGATTGGAATTTAGAGAAAAGAATATGTAAGTAAACAAGGGACTTCGTCCAATATTAAGAGAAACATAAATAATTATTTTTTTTACAACCGGCTTCATATTAAATTATTCAGAATAACTTAAAAACTATTGGTCAAACCTTGATTAAATTTATATAGGACCACATGAGAAGCACCAGCTTTTAAATAAAAAAAAGAATCATCGAAGTCGGCTCACCCAGTGAAAAGGTACGAGTCGAATTTTTTTTATATAGGAGAGGGGGTAAACGAGCATGCGGTTCACCTGATGCTAAGTGACCATATATATAATATATATATATATATATATATATATATATATATATACTAGCTCGCCAGGCAGACGTTGCTCTGCCCTTTCAACGACCCTTCCTATAAAAATCCTTAAATTCGCAATAAAAATTTTGAGGGTCATTTATTGGGATAAAAAATATCTTATCTCTCAAGTTAGACCAAAATGCACACAGTGCGCAAAATTTCATTGAAATCAGTTCAGTAGTTTAGGAGTCCATCGCGGACAAACAACGTGACACGTAATTTTTATATAGACGGCAACTTGGCCAGCAGTCAATGACGTAGTATATCAAGATGCCTTATCAGGCACATTATCTTGAGATTCACATCACCATCAGAGCACTTTTTGGACATAGTTTCCACTAATAGTTCACATGCACATATTTATTTATTGTATACATACACCGTGCTACATTTACGAATGAAAATTCACTTGAAAACCACTGTTAAAATTATAAAACAGAAGAACAAATTCCCGCTAAAAACTAAAAGTTTAGTTATCCACAGATAATTAATTCACTTCTGACGTTAATCCAACCGGCATATTTTGCAATATTCAAAGCGGAAAATGCAAACCAAAAATATGTCGTATGAAATATTGTTAAAGTTGTCAATAATAAAATCAGTGCTCGGATAAATTATTAACGCATGGACAGATAACGTCGTTTCAGATTACGGCCACGTCAAACTAGGACTTTTCCGTATCGATAACGACATGAATAGTATTTTTACACGCTTTATGCCGTTACAGTCTTTTAAAATTCGTTAGAAGCCAAGGCCAGAAAACCACTAAATTAAAAACAATACCAATTTTTTTTCAAATTCATTTAGTGGTAATTTGATTTGTATGAAAAATTAAGAAACTTGAACTTCGTGTGGTTATTAAGTATTTCTGCATGAAAATGTTTTCTACAAAAAGGACTTTTTTAAAGAACCTCAGTCTACTTTATTAGATTTTGCTACGTGGTAGAGTCACGCTGCAACTATATTAGTAGTATAGTTGTAGCACGAATGGGTCGGCTCGACCGAGGAAGGACCACGCTCTCACATAATACCAGCGTCAAATAGCAGATTAACACTGCTGTGTTTCGTATGATGAGTGTAGAGAACCGGAGACCCTTTTTACTGGAAAAGAGACATTCCGTCTTAGTCCTCACGGGTGACAACGCATCTGAATTTTGATTCGCAAACGAGGATAAATGTAGATGTCTATGGGCCACAGCAACCACTTACCATCAGGTGAACTGTGTGCTCGTTTGTCACCCTATCCTTTAAAAAAAACATTTCTATTGTAATGGACTTATATTCCTTCAGACCATAAAAAAACTTTATCAGACAATGCTTCATCTATTCTACAGTGGCACACTGGTGCGCTGAATTTAAACGCGGCAAAATAGCTTTCAATGAGGACACTCGCTCCGGGCGGCCAATAAGGATCACCGTTATTAAGTTCAGATTCAAAAGCTTTTGTTTGGGACATTTCATACAGAATAAAGAAGAAAGCAAGAGTGAACATTGCAAAGCTACATTTAGCAATAATTGAAGAAGATCCAGATGCTTTTTGCGCTCGTGTTGTCACCATAGATGAAACGTGGTTACAACATTTGACCTGGGGACGAGAAAACAATCAAGGTGTGGAAAAGACGTCTTCCCATCAGCCATGAGGTTCAATGTGACTGCGTTCGTGTAAAAATAATAGACTCTGTCTTCTGGAATGCGGAAGGTATAATAATTATTGATTATTTAAGTAAAGGAGAGACAATAATGGGAGATTATTACACATCATTAATCAAAATAACTGGCCAAGTGCGAGTTGGACTCGCGCATAAAGGGTTTCCGTTCCCTCGTGATTCAGGTTTCTAGTAGGGGAACCCCCTTTTAAATTTTAACTCATTTTATATTTGTTGTTATAGTGGCAACAGAAATACACATTCTGTGAAAAATTTAACTGTCCGCCTATTACGTATCATGAGATACAGGCCGCTGACAAATAGACTGTCGAACGGACGTACGGATGGACACCAGAGGCTTAGTAGTAGGGTCCCGTTGGTTACCCTTTGTATACGGGACCCTAAAAACTATTCGAAGAACTAAAGAATAAAGGTTGAGGAAAATTATGGCCTGGAGTGCTTTTCATCATGATAATGCACCTGTCTTAATGGGCAAGAATTGATCTATTTTGCAGAGATAAGATAAAGGTATTAGATCGATATCCGATGATGCAAGCGCTGCCACCCGAACTGCTGGCTTTCAGTTGATGCAGTACCCACCATATTCTCCGTACCTAGCTCCGAGTGATTTTCACCTTCTCACGCACCTGATAAATCAATTTCGTGGTATAAAATTCGACAGCGACGAAGAGTTAATGTGTGCTTTTGAGGCTACCATCTTGCAAAATGCTATTTAAGGTATATTATTATTATTAGCTTAAAATGCGATTACGTTTAATAATAAATACAATTTAAATGTACTTATCCCAGACTTTAATTGCGTTTCCAAAAACTTATTGATTAACCTAGTATGTGATATAAAGGCAAAAGTAACAATGTTTCATATACTTATAACTTAATGTTATTTTCATGCATTCAAAAATTTGAGGGTCATGTCGTGTACAAGTTAAATAAAATATATTTTAACAAGCGAGAATGTAGTGTAGAGCATGAGAGTATAAATAAAAATATAGTGTAGAATTCTACTTAACGTAATTGGTATAATCTAAAATAAATCAAAGACACTCCAAATATTCAAATTACTAAAAATATATAAAAAAAATCTTAATGAAAAAATTAATTAAATACGATCTAATATGTTAACAAACTTCTTAATATTCATTCACAAAATAGAAACGCTTTTTGTAGCATGAAAATTTCAGTTTTTTTATTAATTAATTAAAATGTTTTAGACTGAGAGCTGGCGATGAATTTTGGGAAGGTCCTTTGGGCAAGTTGAAATTGTGAAAAAATATAATTTCGTCAATTGGCAAATCCAGTCCCGCGAGTCTGGCTGAGCGTTTGCGGTTATGTTGTTACTGCGCAGAATATAACATTTGTAAAAAAAAATTCCAAAAAAATGTTCTTTTGGCAACTTGATTTCTTTTTATCTTTTAATTTAATTTTTATATAATTCAAAAAAATTACCCCAGAAGTTTTTGTCGGTTATAAAGTATTACCAGACCTCTCCAAAAATATTTTTTTTATTTCCCAAAAAATATACTTTTGGCAATCTCAAATTTTAATCACGTGTTTATTGAGTAATTTTTAATAACACCTGCAAATCGCCAGATGAATTTAGCGGTTTTAAACAATTCCCAGTCATGAATAAAGTTTACCAACTAATACGACAAAAAAGTTTTATGTGTAGCCATAAATGCGAGAAAGATAGCTTATCGAAGCATGCCGGCAGCGGATGGAGGCTTAAGCTCCTCACGCTGTATTTGGTTACTTAGGCATATTTTTTTGTTGAAAATTTTAAAATTAAATTCTTGTTTTAGGATTTAGCGTGTATGTATGCGCATATATGGACATGTAAATATCTATGTATATAGTTAATATTTAGTTTTAGCCCGGTTTTAAGGGGCAGGACACATCATTTTCTTGCTTTACGCGGAATTAAGCAAATTAGTTTATAATAACCCCATTATAATGGATTTCCGCAAAGAAATTTATAAAAATTTTTTTTTGGAATTTTTTTTGCAAATATTATATACTGCGCAGTAACAAAATAAAAGCAAACGCTCAGCCAGACTCGCGGGACTGGATTCGCCAATTGACGAAATTATATTTTTTCACAATTTCATTGCCCAAAGGACCTTCGCAAAATTCGTCGCCAGCTCTTAGTCAAATTGTTCATTCATGACTCTGGTTAAAATAAATATTTTGATGGTCATGTGATATGGGCTTTATTGAGCATGGGTAATCTAGCTGGAGGTACATAAAGTAAAAAATAATAATCTCTCTTTACGTTATGTGTTTTCGTGCGTTTTACAGGGAACATTCTGCCAAACATGAGAAAATTGTGCAGTTTACTGTCGCCAGTTTTCCTGAACCGATACCACTAAAAGACCTTTAAGAAAAGAGCCTACTCCTTTCTGAAAGGCTGGCAGCTCACCAGCAATAGACAAACCCCTAGTGTTGCAAATGTATATCGGCTACTGTGATCATTTACCATCGGTGAGCCATATGCACGTTTGCCTCCTGTACTAAAAATAAATACTACAAATACCTACACGTTATATATTATGTCTGTCTTTTTATGCGATTCCAATGTGGGAGTTATCGAGACAACAGTGAATAGGCTCTTGTTAAGATAAGATATTGCGCTAAACCATCTTCGGCTACATCAACATGTACAGAAATGAGACAGTAGTTAAGCACTGGCTAATTATAACTAAAAATAACATTATCACTATCATAACAGTCCATCACAAGTACACTGCTCGTGTGCAGGTGTACGTAACTATAAAGCAGCACTCACAGGAACCACTAATGATGTATATATTCAATCCGTGTTTAATTCTCATCACATCGCCGGAATATATTTATTTACATAAGCTTGAAGAAAAAAATGAGAAACATACGTAGTTCGTCGAAAAATATCAATTAATTCTCCAACAGGTCGTAAGCTTTCGCTCTATCAAACGCGAAAACTCGATCACTAATAACTTTACTGCTGTTTTTATAACTTTGTACTGATGTTTATTTTCTCACAAAGCGAATTTGTTCTTACTTGACTTCTAAAACAGGAACAATTTAATATTCGATATCTTCTTCATTTATGACTCGATTTTGATGATTCTATTTTATTAAGTAGGTCATTCAAGGGTCTCACATAAGTTTTTGGTGGAAAAATTCCATTAAGATTTTACATGTTTTTTTTTTTATAGAATAAGGGTAACAAACGGCCCTGGGGCCCATAGATATCTACATCTATCCTCGATTGCGAATCAAAATGCAGACACGTTGTCACCCGAGATGACTAAGATGGAATGCCTCATTTCCAGTAACAAGCGTGGTCCTTCCCCGGTGGAGGCGACCCATTCGTGCTACAGCTATACTACTAATATAGCTGCTCTACCACGTTAAAGAGACATGCTGCAGCTATATTATGGTTGTAGCACGAATGAGTCGGCTCGACCGGGGAAGGACCATGCTCTCACAGAATACCAGCGTAAAATAACAGTTCAATGCTGCTGTGTTTCGTACGGAGTGTCTAGAGAACCGGAGACCAGTTTTACTGCAAACGAGGCATTCCATCTTAGTCCTCGGAGGTGGCAACGCATCTGCAATCTATTTATTTATTTTTTAATCGAGGATAGATGAAGACTGAGATGCAGATAGATTATATATAGTCTGCCGACTTCCAAAAAGGAAACGGTACTCAATTCGACTGTATTTTTTATGTGTGTTACCTCATAACTTTTTACTGAGTGAACCGATTTCCACGATTCTTTTTTTATTTGAAAGCTAGTACTTCTCGTGTGGCCTCATTTGATCAACGTCAGGCCCATAGTTTTTGAATTATTCTTAATAACTTAAATTGAAGAAGGCTGTACAAAATTTTTAATTTTAAATTATACTTTAAAAAAAAGATAGTATTCAGCCGACATTGATAACGAGATATTCCTTAGTCTACATTAAGGAGTAACAAATACTTTTACATATAAAAATTAAAGTTATAAAATAACTCTTTAATGCGGTAGAGCCAGGCTGCAGCTATATTAGTAGTATAGTTGTAGCACGAATGCGTCGGCTCGACCGGGGAAGGACCAGGCTCTTGCAGAATGTCAGCGTAAAATAACAGCTTAACGCTGTGTTTACGTGTTTCGTTTTTACCAGGTACGTGTTTCGTATGGTGAGTGTAGAGAACCGGAGACCCTTTTTACTGGAAAAGAGGCATTCCACCTTAGTCCTCACGGGTAACAACGCATCTGCATTTTGATTCGCAAACGAGGATAAATGTAGATGTCTATGGGCCACAGTAACCACTTACCATCAGGTGGACTGTGTGCTCGTTTGTCACCCCATCCTATAAAAAAACTCACCAAAAATTAAAGCCGCTTAAAAGCTACTGAAAAATAACTTGTAACAAAAAGTAAAAGCCAACTTCGAACAACTAAGAATTACGTATAAGTTACAGCCTATTAAAATCCACTGCTGAACATAGGCCTTTCCCATAGGTTTCCTCATAGCCACGCTCGGCAATCGGGTTGGCAACCGCTGTTTTTATTTTAGTATATTATTGTGAAGACGCTGAGGTTCATCTCCTGATTAGATTCCCTCTGTCGCCTCTTACGACACCCACGGGATGATTTGGGATAGTGGATATTCTTACACTGCCAGTAAACGGCGAATTAGAACATTTTTACTACAAGTATTTAATTTGTGGATATATTAAGGGAAACATTAAAGCTCAGGGGCTTAGCGCTCGCTGTGAATTTCACAGTATGCGAGAACCCGGGTTCGACCCATTTCGGCACCAATGAAATTGTTAATTGCAATTTTCATTACTGATTTACCTTCCTTGGCGGTGAAAGGAAGCATTGTGAGGAAACCTGCATGTCTGAGGAAAAAAACCTTTCGAAGACATGTGAACTTCGCCAACATGCAATGAGGCTGCGCAGCGGATACTTCCTTGCCCTAAAATCCTCCCAGAAGTGAAGGCCTGTGCTCAGCAGTAGGACGTATATAGGCTGCAACTTTACTTTTTAAGTTAATGTACGAAACGTGGGAATTGTATTTGATTCTTAGGAAATATATAATGCCCAGCCAATTCAATAAAATGTCAAGAATACGGAAGCGTATATGGTAGGTATTTAAGGGATGTACCGCTTGGGCCATCCAAGCGGTGTAAAAGGGGTACCCACTCGATCATAGATTACCTCCTAATAGATACCGCATCATTGAATATTTGTTCTGTTTTAAGTTCACCAAATGTGGCGGTATACAAGGGTTGCGGGGGATGTGTCAAATGCGCTGTGATTGGACATTTACAGGTCAAACTTAGAATGCACCAAACCGTAGTGATGGAACAGGGTTGGGACGTTGATCGATAAATTTGGAATTTATTGATTATTGATAAATAAATATATTGATCAATTTTTATTTGATGTATATTAAAAAATAAAACAATCTGTACATATATATGTACATTTAATTTATAAATATATGTTTGACTGATTTTTAAAATGGATAAGCTTACTATAAAATTGTCTTACGGAATTCTTAGGATCTGTCTTCCTGGATAAGTAGAGTAATCTTATGTCTATGTATTTTGCTATGACACTCTTAGATAAATCAATGACATGAATACAACTTTCGTGATGGAATTTTTCATTTTAGGAAAAATATTATAATTAACAAAACTGCTTAAAGTTTGTGTTACAAAACTTTGACGACCATCTATAGATCTGTACCACTTTCCTAGTGTTTTTACAGAGGATAAACAAGTATTAAATGCTTTGCGTACATAATTATAAGCCACAGTTGAGTAACAATTTATAGTGAGTGTAAAAGTTCTCAACTGTAGTGAATATTTTTTTTCTAACAATTTTGCCTGATTTTCCTTTCAATATTTGCCTCTGTCTTCACCTGAAGTCGTCGCCTAGCCTACTCCAAGCGCGGGGCCGCACTGCACCGGGATCCTGCAAGCATTTGCCTTCACCTGAAGTCGTCGCCTACGCCTCCACCTACTAGTGCTCGTGCTATCTTTAGCCGCTGTGCGTGCTTGCTCCAGGCGCTGCGAGCGTTTACTCCAGGCGCTGAGAGCGCCTAATCAAGGCGCCGCGTGTGCCTACTCTGGGCGCTGCGTGTGCCTACTCCAAGCGCAGCGTGTGCCTACTCCAGGCGCTGCGTGTGCCTAGACCAGGCGCTGCGTGCTACCACCGCCAAGCGCGGTGTGCCACTTTGATCTTCAGGCTCCGCTTCAGTATTCATCTTATCAGTATTGATGGGCCGGCTCGAACCGGGGTGGTACCACGACCTCACAGAATACCAGCGTGAAGTAGAGGTTTACCTCTGCGTTTCGCTTGGTGAGTGCAGGTGGCCGGAGGCCCTTTTTACTGGAAATGAGGCATTCCATCTTGGTCCTCACGGGTGGCAACGCATCTGCATTTTGATTCGCAAACGAGGATAGATGTAGATGTCTATGGGCCACAGCAACCACTTACCATCAGGTGGACTGTGTGCTCGTTTGTCACCCTTATCCTATAAAAAAAAATCTTTATTTTCTATTTAATTGTAATTCACGTCACCCATCACCATCATCATACTTCATTTTTTTATATAAAATTGTAAATATCTTTTTAAAATTTTAAATATATTATTTTCTTGTTCTATTTTTTTGTTTCGTTGTTGTTAGGTTAGGTTCTTTCTTTTTTTTATTGTCGCTCCACGACATGATATCGATGGAGTGGACTACTACCACTACCATATCAAATAATTTGTTTGCTGTACATAGAACACAAACTGTAACACCTTAATTCACCCCCTCAGGGATTGAATTTTCCAAAGTTCTTTCTTACTGGGTGTCCATGTCGAGAAAACAGTATATATGGCAAATTTGGAGTATTTGCAGTATACATGTCAACCGGGCATATAGTTTTAGAGATCACGTGATTAGAATGTGAATCGATGGTGGCATATTATATATATATATATATATATATATATATATATATATATATATATATATATATATATACCTAGTCAGTTCATAA
Source organism: Parnassius glacialis (assembly GCA_033319125.1). Classification (NCBI taxonomy): domain Eukaryota; kingdom Metazoa; phylum Arthropoda; class Insecta; order Lepidoptera; family Papilionidae; genus Parnassius; species Parnassius glacialis. Next base: position 53,795,482 of record JAVANC010000005.1, read on the forward strand.
ATTCTGTCACATGTTTAATATAAAATAATTGAAACAAGTTTATTCATAATGTAACCATTTATATACCAAAATGAACTTAACAAAACATAGATTCTTATGACACTAAAGTTTATTCAAAATGACCTCCGTGATTTTGAATACAGGCCTTCAATTTGCGCGGCCAGTCGTCTATCGCAGCACGAACGAGGTCCACATCATCGGCGGCGGCCTTAATCAAGGATGTCTTGAGTGACTCCAAATTGGGATGAGGCTTTGAGCACGCCTTTTCCTCCAAGTGTTGCCATATCTTGTAATCTAACGGATTCAAATCTGGACTGGAGGAGGGTCAGTCTTCGTGCCAGATGAAGTCGATTTCACGCGCCGCCAGCCAGTTTTGTGTGCTCTTCGCTCTATGAGCTGGCGCCGAATCTTGTTGGAATACCCAGTGCCTGTTATTGAACATGGTATGAGAAACAGGTTCCACAAGGTTCGTCAGGACTGTATTTTGATACACAACTGCATTCGTTTTTACACCTTTCTCACAAAAATGTACCTCTGTTAAGCCCCAATAAGAAACTCGCAACCATACCATAAGCGAGGATGGAAAATGACCTCGTTGGCCACGCGGAATATGGTTGCTCGCTTCTTCACTACTGTGTGCGTACACCTTATCATTTTGTTTGTTGTAGCTCTCTTCTACAGTAAAAGTTTTTTCATCCGAAAAAAGAATTTCCCGATATTTTTTTCCCGCGTACCGCTTCAACAAAGCGCGGCATCTCTTCAGTCTCAGGTCCATTAGACGAGCATTCAAACGATGTCCTGTTTTTTTTTGATATGCCCGAAGCCCTAAGTCTTCATTTAACACCCTTTATACCGTGGTTCTGCTTAACCCCATCTGAAGGGCCAACAGTTTCTGCTTACGTTTGGGATTTCTTCAAATTCGCGCCTTCACAGCTTTTATCACTGCTTGAGTCCTAACAGACCGAGAGCGCCCACTTCTTGACCTGTCATCTATACTAGAGGCTTCATTGTATCGTTTGATGGTACGATAAATGAATCTTTTGGTTATATTCAAATTTTTCGGTATGTCAAAAATTTGAATTGGCGCGTAACCGCAACGATGCAACGCAAAAACTGCAACACGGTCTTCTTTAAGCGTCCACTCCATATTTAAAAATGAGTAAAATTCTAAAAAGTATACAGTTTTATTTTCATGAACAATTCGAAATTCAAATTCAATAAACTTTTTTGTGGCCAGCATTCTAAAAGAAAACTTTTACTGTGTGACAATACTTATGACCTGACTGTGTATATATATATGTGTGTATAGGCGCTAAAGGATCATCCAGATGCACTCATGACGGATGGCGCACATATGCTTGCGTTATAAAATTAAATACAAGAAATTATATTAAGCAGATAGTTAGCAACTCTTCGCAAAAATATGGTACGCTTTCCCGATTTTATTTTCAAAAATCCTATAAACAACAACAGCTGCCACGTAACTAAAAAAACCGATGCTTCTCAAGAGTAAAATCTTTATACTTCATCTAGCCATTATTTTTAAGACGTGCCTGCGAAAATCGAACGTCTCGACAAAAATGCGTTTCTGTCATACGATCGTCCTCGGGTTAGTGTCTTCATGAATTCCTGTAGCAAACACTATTAATCACCACATCTTCCGCTCGTCTATCCTGACATGAATAGGTACACTGTCGCTTTATTTGGATACTCACACTTACATACGCTAGGCGATTACGTTTGACCTCATGCAAACTAATACTAGCTAAGGTGTCATTTTGATCAGCCGTCATCTCATATGACATCATGGATGGCTTTTTCCACTAAGCACAGAGACACACAGCTCTTTGTAAATCTTGCACGGCACTGTTGATTAAATAGAATATATTTTAACGAGAGAATACCGAATTAATAATTAAATTTGAATATAAAAAATATCACTGTAAAATAGGTACAATAATGTCAGAAATTTTAAATATTCAAATCATAATGAAAAATTTAATTAAATCCGATCTAATTACGTCAACGAATTTCGAAATATTCTTTACAAAATAAAACGTTTTAATAGCATGAAACGATTCAGTTTTTTAATAATTAGTTTAAAATGTTGTTCATTCATAACGTGTGGCGGTAATTTATTAAATAATTTGGTTTGATGTCCATGTAATATGGCTAGCTGGCTAAAGTCTATCTTTACGTTGTGTATTACGTGTGTTTTACAAGGAAATTTTCTGCCACTCACGACAAAAGAATTTACAGTCCCTGTGGTTTTTCTGGACCGATACGACTAAAATTCAACTAAATATTCAGCTACTACGTTCCATTTCTTTAAATAATACTAATAACGCTTTTAACTCCATTAATACTTCTGTTAACCAATCTAAGTCAGACAAATGTTTGTGTTAAGAGTGATTCACTACAGTATTCGATTGGCGGATTCGAACCAAGGACTTTCTAAGTTTGCAGTCCGAACCCTACCGTCAGGCTACTATCGCTTCGAAATCTAGAAGACTGGCAACTCACTTGCAATACCTCTAGTGTTACAGATGTTCGTGGGCACCTGTGATCATCAGATGAGCCACACGCACGTTTTTTTATAGTATAAGGGTGACAAACGAGCACACAGTCCACCTGATGGTAAGTGGTTGCTGTGACCCATAGACATCTAAATTTATCAAATGCAGATACGTTGTCACCCGTGAGGACTAAGATGAAATACCTCGTTTCCAGTAAAAAGGATCTCTGGTTCTCTACACTCACCATTAGAAACACAGCACCATTAAGCTGCTATTTTACGCTGGTATTCTGTGTTTGCCACCTCTTCTAAAAAGACAAATGTATACAAACATCTTAATAACCAGTATAGTATAGTATATTAAATCTGTCTTCTCATCGGATAACAATGTAGGTATCTTCGAGGCAAGAGTAAATAGGCCCTTGTTAAGCTCTTAGCTTAACACACTTATCGTTGCGCTAAACCATCTTCAGCTACATCATAATTTACACATCTGGGATAATAGTTGAGGACTGGCTGATAAGAGCTTAAAATATCATCATCTCATCATCATTACAGCCCATGACAATTCTACTGCTTGACTAGGCCTCCCCCAAGGAACGTCACGGTTAAAAATATACGTATTTCATACTTATTTTTAAAGTCATTTTGCGGGTGTACGTAATAATAAAAGAAATTAAGTATCAAGAAAGTACTTACAGAAACCCCTAAAGATTTACACATCCAATCTGTCTTTAAATTTACATCACATCGCCGTAATCTTTTACATTTACATAGGCTTAAAGAAAAAAAAATGTTGCGTGGTGCAGATCTTGCGATAAGTCACGAAGTGAATAAATGGCATTCCATTTCCTGCGAGCACAACTAATTCGGACTCCATTCTTATTAATCATGATTAATTGTTAGAAAATATATAAACCTCTAGAGTTTTTTCAACCTGACTTCCTGTTTAACTAGAAAAGGTGTTGATTTATGTAATATTACCGTGTACAACGGTATATGACTGCTTTTAAATAAAAACGTCTCAAAGTTAAGGAGGTAAAATTTTGAAATCTCTTATTTTTTCATATTGATTTTGAATACGTTTATTTCATAATTCTCAGTTTTAATGATAAAGGTCAATTTGCATTAAAGTAAGGTCAAAGCACACTGAAGCTTTTGTACGTGGTAGAGTCATGCTGCAGCTTTATTAATAGTATATTTGTAGCACGAATGGGTCGGCTCGACCGGGGAAGGACCACGCTCCCACAGAATACCAGCGTAAAATGGCAGCTTGACACTGCTGTGTTTCGTATGGTGATGTAGAGAACCGCAGACCAATTTTACTAGTAAAGAGGCATTCCATCTTAGCCCACACGGGTGAAGACGCATCTGCATTTTGATTCTTTATTGAGGATAAATGTAGGTGTCTATGGGTCACAGCAACCACTTATCATCAGGTGGGCTGTGTGCTCGTTTGTCACCCTATCCTATAAAAAAAGCTACACGTAGTAGTAGCTACACACATAAATTATATAATATTATATAATACTTAACTTTTATCTTCATTTAGTAGGTTGTATTTTTTTGTTAATGGTATTTACAATACGATAACTTCTAATGATTGCCATCATCCTGTTAATAATTACTAATCATATTTTTTTTTCATATTGTGTAAAAAAAATAAAAATGTCCGTGTTCTGTCCTGGAAAAGCAATAAAGGTGTTTTTCTGTAAATCAATTAAAAGTACATAGGTTTGTATATATCTATTCGATCTTCTAATTAGTAACCCTAAAATCGACGTGGAGTGAAAAATAATTGAAATAATTGAGTTACCCATCTTCCAGCCGCCGATGCATAAATCACAGTGAGAATTCAAACGCTCATGAAACTTCATTTGGTTTTCCTCCTCTCTCAATTCTCTACACTACACTACTACACTACACAAATAATTAGGTTAATTTCATTTAGTTAAATTCGATAAGCAGGAAACCAGTGAATGCAGGTAGTTCGGAACCGTGCTTTGTGGCATTCCTTGCCTATGCCTATGTTCAGCAGTGGACTTGCGAGGTGCTGTAATGATGGTGATGATGATAGGTTAAATTTAGTATATTATTTTTTTTATCAACGCCGTTAACACGGTTCTTAACATATCTATTTCTGATTAAATGCCTCTTAAAGAATGTCACAAACACCATTCACTTAAAAAAAAATTACTTAGTAATTATGGTACCAAAAAACTTATAATGTAAAGGCACAATTTCTGCAATGTTTTTACTAAAACTCGAAAAGATATCGTAAATTAAGCATTCATTGTACCCTTTAGAAGGTTTGACTATTTTTATCAGAACTATAATCGTTTTTACTCTTGAAGTAGAGAATAGGTTTGGCTGTTAGATCTTGATTTGTATTCTAAATTAAATATATATGAAAAGAAGTCGGAGGCACATTATTCCGATGTAAAAATCCTTATTCCGATGGTTTTTGTTCCTAATACCGAGTGTACAAAATACAAATTAAAAAGGTAGGAAAATAATCATGAAATAAAATATGATTAATCATCCCCGTGGGTATAGACCTGACAAGTTAATTTTGTTTTTAATAACGCAATTAATTAATTAACAAGGTGTGGTTCACCAATTTTGATTTCCTTTTACAAAACCTACAGCAGGAACCAATTTTCCAGAAGTATTATCTTTGCATTATTATGTAAGTATATAATATTTGTGGGGATATATGTATTGATTTCTTAATAAGCATCCATTCTTATAACTAATATAAACATGTAATACTTGCGAAATAAAATCCTATAAGTACCTAACCTATAGTTCAATTTTATTTATTTTAATATTCGTCGTATTATTACAATACTAGTACAAACAATATGCAGCTCTATCTAAAACAAGATATTGTGTAAAATGATGTAATGTAGTTTGTGAATTATTATCCATAAATGTTTACAACTTTCATTTAAGTTTGTAAACGATATTATAAAATAAATAGGAACCTACACGTTATTGAAAATAACGGAAAGTTCATAGCAAGCTGCGTGAAATTGTGAACACTGTATTTTGCTTGTTTACATGGTGCGGAATAAGGTGCTCATAGAACCTTATCCCGACCTATACATCGGAATAGCGATTCATACCAAAAAATATAAAAAATGCAACATTTTTGCATAATGTATATATAGATTAATACGCGATTGAAAAACCATCTTAAATTATAATACTGGATAAAAATTACATCGAGTTGTGTGAACCATAATTTTCTTTCTAGCTTTCCCATACTATGAATTAACAAAATAGATCACCTTTGATATGATATAATTAGCAAATGAAACGTATAAGTATACCTCGGAAATAGATTGTGGTATTCATTGTCTTTTTATATTGTCAAACAAAAAACACAAAGCTTAGTGGGAAGGGCCTAATCATAATAACAACACTGAAAAACAAAAAAGAGATAAAGTATCTGCAGTCGCTTTTTGGTGGTGTACATTGGATTAATGTTTTCGTTTCAAAATATAGTCCATGAAATAGTTTAATTCAAAGAATCACACACACTGTACAAAAACGTGCGCACGTAAAAATAAACAATTATTTTAAAATGTATACACATTGCTCCAGATATTTGATAATATAACTACGTAAAGTTATATTATCAATTCAATAAGACATGTTGCAGTAAAAGAGCTTGTAAATCGCTCGTAAACGCAGTTTTTCTAAATACCTTGGAATATGGTGCCAATTTAGCTTAGCCATTACCTTATGTGTATTATAGTAATATTTGAAATGTATTATAGATTTATCAAGCGCCTTAAATCCACAGTAATTTATTTTAACTCCACAATAAAGAAATTAAGGTTAATGAATTCAGTAAACGACGCATGCATTTTAAGTATTTTCACCCAGCAGACATCCTAAACATCATATATCAAAAAGCCTACCCCGAAAATGTCAGACACAATTTTACTTTTAATCTTCCACGCGTTAATTAAGATAATAAATATATACAAGATAAACCACAACCCATCACTCATAAACCGTAAAATTACACCCAATTTACCAATTAAGAGATCGTTAGCGATTTTTGAGTACAATTAATATATTTATATATTGTAAGCTGTAATCCGAACTTTAGACTTGGGCTGGTCGTAATCTGCCGGGGTGTCGTATCATTTCATGATACGACGCTGTTTCTTAAATTGGTCGATAATTTATAATTTTTTTAACAGAATAAGGGTGACAAACGAGCACACAGTCTACCTGATGGTAAGCAGATTCTGTTACCCATAGACATCTACATCTATTATCGATCAAGAATCAAAATGCAGATAGATGTTGTCACCGTTGTCGGGTGACACCCTGAGAATTAAGATAGACTGCCCCGTTTCCAGTAAAAAGATGTTTCCGTTTCTCTATTTTCACCATACAAAACGCAGTAGTATTAAACTGCTGTTTCACGCTATTATTCTGTGAGAGCGTAGTTCCTACACAGGTTATATCGACCCATTATATAGCTGCTCCATGTACCATTGCTCTAACACGTAATAATTTTGACTTCTGTTAATATATTTAAAAAATCAAAGTTTCTATCCAGTAATATCTGCGATAGTAGCTTAAGTCAAAAAGTTAGTACATTCATATATTTTATAAATTAGACACAAAATTCTATGGCGATAAATCAATGACCAAATTAAGAAATGGCGGCATTTCATGAAATGCCCAGACACTTCTTGATCTCAATTTTATAGACTGTGATGGTGGTGAATAGTGGAGATCGAACCAATTTAATATAACCCTAATATAAAATTTTCATATGCTTATGCATTTAGCTGTCACAACGATGACTTAGAAATACGATTTAGTTTGTCGCTAGTTGCGCCTGACATGTGTTGCAATGCTCTTAATCACTGTAATGGCAAACGAACGCATAGAAAACGCACAAACATGGAAACAATCAAATATGTATTATTCTTGTCTGAAACCTTCTAAGGCGCTCACACTACAATCGAATGAACGGTGTAAAAACTCATACGGGAAAAACAAAGCAACACTAATTTTTATAAATTTAGTTTTTTTTTAACTTACTACCGTTTTATGATTATGAGAGTCTTTAAACCGGAGAAAAATGGGGTAGGTATCCTTTAATTCTATCGAATCGAAATTTTTATGGTTTGATTTATAACAAACAGTTATAAATCAAACCATAAGAATTTCGATCCAGAAGTATATAACTAAAGTATGGACAAAAATAAATTTAGGTAGATTTCACCTCAAAGGACATTGTTTTGCGTCCATACAATGTTCGCCTAAGAACCAACTGTGAAAAAAGATACCTTTTTAAGCCCGAAATTACACACAATTGTATGTAAGAACAATAACTCCTGACGGAAACTGCTGAAAACTTAGATATTTGCAGTTATCATAGAGATTTTGAGGTTATGTATTATGTTTATGAAACATTACTATGTTATTACCAATGTAAGTAGTTCAGTCTTAGCCTAGAATTTATGCGGTAAATAAAACTCAGGTTGTGATTAGGTATTTATTTTATTCATACGAAATAAATACAACATATACAGTCTCATTTGTTTAAAGTCCCTGATTCAAGTCAAGTAGGTCGCTAAAGAAAAGTATCGTTATCCGTTGTTCTAGCCGCTGTTCGTAATTTATACAAACTTATCGCATAACAAACCAACTACAGAGTGCACTTAGATTCCTAAAACATTTACAGAAATGTATTTTTTCAAACGAAACCAAAACAATAGCACGTCTGACGTCTATCTTATGGAGTGTAGAGTACAAGGAGAACCATCTTATAAGGGGCGAAAGATGAAAAAGTGTCCTACTATTTACTGAAAATAGAGGTTCCAAAACTTACCACAATAGCGCTGGCGTCTCAAAAACTACGATATGAAGATAGCTGTTGTGAACGGAGTGATGTCAGCTGAATTCAAATATTTAACAAATTTCATGATTATAGTAGTTAGTAAAATGCCAGTATACAAAATCTCAACTATTTACGTAGTACAAAACCAAGCGGATTGGTCGGTCCTTGTTTATTTCTCCATCTTATTCTAATTACTTTTGGCGCTTTTTTTTTAAATTTATCCTATGCTCCTGCAGCGCCACCCTTATTGGACACGTTTTTAGGGACACTTTTCATATATAGAGATGGTCCTCCTTCTACTCTACACTCCATAGTCTATCTATTTGGACTTGTTGTCATCTGTCAACGTTATTGACTTTTTTTTTGCGTAGCATAATGCTGATTTGCCAATGAGATGCCAACAGTATTGATGTTATTTTAAATGACAATAGATGATTTCACTGTACCCATGTTCCTTGTGGCAAATATTAATCTGAAATATATTTTAAAATGTAAACGTTTTCATAATATATTTCACTTTATGACAACTTTAGAAATATATGAGTGAAGGTATTGTACGATTGGCCAAATCACAGGAGGCCATAAACGCAGCACAATAGTATTAAAAAATAGGTATAAAGCTCAAAATCGAAAAAGTCTTTTTTATTTTGATTTCACAAGTCAGAAATGTCCGTTACTATCTAATGAATGTTATCTTATGAATAACTAAGGATAATAATTTTGGTAATTGCCAAATATGTGTTGGTTCTTAGGCGAGTTTAAACTGAAAGGACTATTCCTTTCAGATATAAACCTACGTAATCAAATTTGCTTAAACTGTTATAATTATTTAATTTTTGTGCATCTGCACTGCTTGTAAACTTGCAGAATACACACACACACATACACACACACACACACACACACACACACACACACACACACACACACACACAATAAGATACGAGCGCCCGCGCACACTCGTATACACAAACATACACGCACACGCACACGCACACGTACACGCACAAGCACACGCACACGCACACGTACACGCACACGCATACGCACACGCACATATTAATGCCCACGCACATGCCCACGCACATGCCCACGCACACGCACACGCACACGCATACGCACACGCACACGCACAAGCATAAGCACACACACAAGCGATTTGTCAACTATAATAATCATTTTTGATCAAAAACCTGAGATTTTGATTAAAAACCTGATTTTATAATAAACCTGCGGCGTATGTAAAATAGAAATATTGACATACAGCATTATTTAAAAATTTCTGTTTTCTTTGTTTTATAATTTTATAACGAGCTGTTGCTTTTATAATTAATAAAGAATAAAGATTCTCGAGTGGCGGCCTCGTACCGGCGGACCAACAGTAGGGCGTCGCCCCACTAGATGGAGTGACGACCTAGTAAGACATGCAAGTCGATGGATGCAGGTGACTCAGGACCGTGCTTTGTGTTCTTGTTCCATGAACATAGGGAAGGCCTATTTTCAGCAGTGGACTTGTGAAGGGCTATAATGCTGATGATGTTGACAAAAGAAAAAAAATAGTTTCCTCACACATGCAAGTTTCCTTTCCTTTCGTTTTCCTTCACCGCCCAGAACGTGGTAAAGTAGCACTTAAAACTACTTTATTGGTGCCGGCGGAAATCGTACCCGCGTTACTCACGTTCTGTAAAATTTATGGCGAACTTTCAGTTTCTCATGTGTCTAATATACATCTCTTTGTATTTATTACTACAGACATTTTCATGATATATTTAGTAACTGAAATGAAACATACACTTTAAAAATTAAAAAAAAAATATTTTAAATTACACATTTTATTGCTTACAGTTGTAACCGCAGGTGGCATTAAATATGAATTTCAGCAAATTTCCATTCATCAGTTAGTCCTCAAAAAGTCCACTGTTGAACAAAGGCCTCTTCCGTAGATTATCTTTGCATAATACATATTGGGCAACCGTAGTTAATTTAAATAATTTTAAGTTGTTACGTGGAATCGTTGTCGTACTGTAGTGCAATGAGCATCTAGTATAATTAATACAACTCTCTTGCACTGTGTTTATTTTATTCGGATTCTTCAAACAAAACAAAAGTGACAATAACTTTGTCAAATTAAGGGATATTTTTTTAATCAACGTGTAGAAGTTATGAATGAAATCAATAATAACCTGACAGAATTAAGAAGTTATTTTTTTAAAGCCATGGTAGCTTAGGAGCTAAGCGCTTGCTGTAAATTTTACAACACGCGAACAACCCGAGTTCGCTCCACGTCAGTATCAATAAAATTGTTATTTGCAATCTTACGTGCTGATATACCACGTGCTTGGTGGTGAAGAAAAACATCGTGAGGAAACCAGATTGTCTGAGAAATAAAAAAAAAAATTTCAAAAACATGTTAAGTTCTCCAACACGCATCGGAGCCGCGCGGCAAACACTCCCTTAAATTTTACTTTATATTAATTTTAATTATTTTACGTTGTATTTTGTCTTATGAATACATTTTATCTGTAAATTTTAAAATTACCTCAAATTCATAAAATTTCTAGTTTCATATTCTAAAAGAGTACCGTATATTATGATAATGATCATCTTCCTGTTAACAGCTGAATAAAAATAAAAACTGCGATTGTCCTTCCCCCTATGAGGCAATCTATGGGGGAGGCCTATGTTGAGCAGTGAACTTTTTATAAGCTGTAATGGTTATGGCATATGTGATAAGTAAACGTTACTATATACGCCCTTATTTTTCATTTATAACTAGCATCCCGCTCTGGCTTCGCCTGCGTTACATTAATTAATGTAGCGTTATTTACATTTAAGATTAGAGGTGTAAAAGTAACGAAAAAAAAGCGTACCCGTATGTATTCGTTACTTTAACAATTAGTACTCGTTACTATCGTATCGTTACGTTACTCGTTACTTCTGATACCTCACAACATGCTGTTATGTTAGAGCATCGAATCGAGTCGTATTGCGTACGCGTACAGTATTACGTCGCGGCGTATTTTGAATTTGAAGCAGACTTGTGTTTAAGTTATTCTAAATTTATTATATATTTAATTTAAGATAAGAATAAAAAAAAAACGTGAAAATACGTGATAATAAAAAACAAAAACATACATATTTCTAATTTGTAAAAGATACTTTCTTATCTTCTTATGTTCCAATCTAAAACTTCGTGTACACACACAATACGTTCAATAAGTAATAAAAGACTTGGACGACGAATTTCCAAATTATACTTTACCTAATAAACAAACATGACTCTTTGTAACGTACGTTTTTAAATTCACCGAATAAGTGTGCGCATGCGTAAAACATACGATCAGCAAATGTTTCAATACACGCATCACGTATCAATGGTACTTGCGTGAACTGAAACAGTGTAGGTACCCATAGTACGAAAAATGCGAGTAACGAAAGACATTCATGTGTAACGTTTTGTTACTCGGTACTAGATGGCGCACCCGTTACTCAGTACCGAATACATACGGTTTGCTACAGCTTTATTTAAGATAATCAAAGACCATTTATTATAATTTTTTTTGATTTTAGGCGAGTTATTGTAGTTTGTATGTTTGTATTCGTCAAACGGATAAACATTTATAACTCAACGGGATCACTCTTGAGTATATAATAAGGACTGACCCTTGTGTTCGTATAATTTAAGGCGAAGATCTGAGACGGACGATTGTTACACAACCTTGTATTTAAGAAAGACCCAAAATACATTCAATACATTATTGAAGACATTTTACTCCGTAGATTGCCGCAAATTATGTTCCGAATCTGCGGTCATTCAGTACTCATATGAAACATTTACACTATTTATTGTCGTTCCAAACTTAACGGTATTTTATTTCAAACCATTACAGTTGAAGCTACTTTAATGCATTTTAATTCTGCATAAACACCTAAATAGCAAATCACGGAATGGATGGAAATTTAATCTGTGATTTACAATGCTATTAAAGTCCCATAAAGAGGAACGTTTTCGTTCCGGTGACGTTTGATTTATGAAACATCAACGGTTAATGGACTCTAATTCTACAGTTTCACAGAATGCAATTAATTCAATTTAATTAAAAAATAGTTTGACAGATTTTTCTTAAATAAAATTACTTAACACGTTATTTACATTACTAGTGTTCAGAAAACCACTGCGTTATGATGTTAGCTGAACGGCTGATTAGGATTTGTTACATTTAATGCGGGGACTGTCGCCTTTTATAGCGCAAGAGCGTATCTATTTGATGCTTTATATGGGAGGGCATGAAACGTGTGAACCTTGATAACGTGCTTCTGTTACATTTCCAAACACATGACATAATGCCATAGCTGTGTTATAGATTCCCTTTCTAAATCTTAATTGAAAATTTGGTAACAAATTATTTGGTTCTAAATATTCAGTTACTTATGAGTATACTGCCGGTTCCAATATATTAGATGGACATGGCAATATATGGGGCACCGAATGCAGATCTTTGCAGCTTAATGAATTGTTATTCTTGGTACAAGTCGAACAATAGCATATTGCCAGGGAATATACTCGTAGATTCATTTATCATTTTTGTTTTCCAGTGGGAATACCAGGTCCAGATTTTGTGATATTTTTTGGCACCATACCAAAATATGTTGCGAATATAAGCCAAGTTAGTCCAATAAATTTAAAATTTGTTAATAACTTGACTACAATGCAACCCATCGGAGCCTAACATCAATTTTACATATATATTGAGTTGTAGAGCTACGCTGCAGCTACAAGTATGTTATGCCAGCAAGAATTAGATGGCTCGATCGAGGTAGAACCATCTTATCACAGAATACCAGTGTAGAATACTAGCTCAATGCTGCTGTGTTTCGTATAGTGAGTGTAAAAAACTGGAGACCCTTTTTATTAGAAACGATACAGTCCATTTTAGTCCAGAATTGTAAAACATCCTCATTTTGATTCTTAATTGAAAATAGATAAATATGTCTATGGGGCACAATTTCCACTTACCATGAGATGGACTGTGTGCTCGTTTAACATCCTTAGTATAAAAAATGAATATGTCTTAAATCGGCCAAGTAGTTTAGAAGTTACATGATCACTAACCGACGTACCAACAATTACATTATATAAAAATATAAACATAAATAAAACCGTAACATTACACACATTATAAATCCTATTTTGGCGCGTACCAAAGGACACTTCTGTGATTTGTTAGACAATATGTGCTCAACTCGCTGAATCAGGAAGTATGTAAACCTTTTTTTCTTTATGAGAATAAAATGTTATAATTTTGAGACGTTACGTGTTATTCTATTTTTGATTTCAATATAATGGTATTGTTATAAAATCAAACGGTCATTCTTGGAAGGAGAGCAGCGAGCAAAATTTTTTTCTTTCCAGCGTAAATTTATAAATAAAAATTAAAATGAAGTATCTGTCTGTAATATCTGTATATCGAAATAACTCCCTTCTATCGAGCTCTGGGGGTTATTTGCATGCCATTGAAATATGAATAAACACGATTTGTGGCGTTACATACTAGGATAGTTACCCATTTCGCAATGTAGACGCTCACTAAGTATGAATTTTGCGATAGTCCTATCAAATTTTTTTTTGATATTTTAGATCTAGGTTCCACAATAAAATATTATCGTGCGACGAGCGAAGCGAGCGGGTATCACTAGTATATATATATATATATATATATATATATATATATATATACCGTGTAGTGGCGGTGCCAGAATATCCACTATCCCTAACATCCCATATCGTCCTAAGATTGTTAATAATGAAAGGGCGTTTTAAGTGGCTCATTAGTCACCTTTATTTTTCCAGTGCTAAGTACAAGGGCGAATTAGCCAGCCTCTCAGGATTCTTTAGAAATAAATTTGGAAGGAAGCGCAGGAATTGTATAACTTGATTTCTCTTTCTCTCTCTTCCACTTTCAGGCAATTTTTTTATAGGAGAGGGGGCAAACGAGCATGCGGCTCACCTGATGGTAAGTGACTACCGCCGCCCATGAACAACTGCAACACCAGGGAGGGAATTGCAGATGCGTTGCCGGCCTTTAAATTAGACACTCGTCCAGTCTTCACATCTTTGTTGTCAAGATACTACGATCCGAACCTAATAGTTCGCTTTCTTATTCATAATGCGTACAGCAATGGAGTGGAATAATTGGTCAACATCTATTTTTCTGTCAAATCACAAATTATTTCAAATCAAGATTAACTACACCTTTATTAAGCTACATAAGTGCGATTTACCCGTTTCGGCTACATTATCACTTTTTTTAGAATAAGGGTACAAACGAGCACAAGGTCCACCTCATGGTAAGTGAAGTGATGTCTCAAATTATTATATTTATGGAAAAAATGCAACATTAAAGCGAAAACACAAATCATCTTTTTTCTGTATACCGTGGGGATTACGAAAAATCCAGAAAAACTATTATTTGCGATTGTAATTACCTACTTACATGCCAAATTGAAAGTTTCTCGTAAATTATATAGATATACGGAAATAAGGCAACTTTAAAGCAATAAAAGCGTGTTGAAAAGATAAACCTACTCTATTCCCGATCCCGTGGAAGTCTCGGAAAATCCTTATTTCTTGTCTACTATACAACACGAACTTCTGCGCAAAATTTTTGCTTTCTAGGTCCAAGGGTTTGAGCTGCGCGTGATGAGCTAGTGAGTGATTACAATGAGTGTTTATATTTTATGGTAAGTAGTTGCTGTGTCTTATAGACATCTACATCTATAGTCGATTATTATAGTTATAATTATTTCTCTATCCCACCAAATAGCCACTTTCTTTCATCATCCTTTTCATCTGCCTACGGCAGTAGAACTCTCCAAAGGCACGCCACTTAGCACCATCTTCGACTATACGCTTTCAGTCTCTAAGCCACGCGGCTCCATCTAGTCGGCCGACATCCCACACTACGTTTTAATTTGCATATACGCAGTTTTTACTCCACCACCACCAGATGTCACTTCTGCGATGGACTTTCTACTTTCTTTAACCAATCAAATGTGCAAAGTTAAAATAGCTTTGCTTTGTATATGTGTCATTTACGTACGTAACTTTTTCTTATATGAATATGATGTCTAGTGAACAAATTCGTTTAAACTTATCGTCATGAAACTTTCATAATTATAAAAATAATTAAAGGTTTCATTTAACCAGTATAGATAAAACGTGACCTTTTGATCTTTATTAACAAGGAGACACAAAGTGTTTTAAATAAACGATTATCTGTTCCCCGATCTTGACATTTTCTATTAATGGGAAGCCCTCAATGATCTAACAAACAGGAGTATGGGCAAAGTGGTAATCTTCCCATTAAAATCATTGTGTTTTAAATAAATTTATTATATTAATAAATATTTTCTATATACATTAAATTTTTAGTCAAAAGAGGAGTACAGTTCTTTTTTTTTTCAAATAATACTGAAGTGATAAAGAAACTGGACCCAATATCAATTCTCAAGCTATGGATAGGCCTAAGCATGATGTTTCTCTGCGTGATAAAATACTTATTGACCATACCCTCAGTAAAATAAAAGTAGCTGACATAGTCCAGTGTAGCAGTAAAGTGAATGTGGCAATGAGTTTGTCACATAGCTCGAAGAACCGACAACCGACGAAGATGAAATGTTTTCGAGTATCAGCCTTGAACCGGTGTGTGGTTGGCCCCTCAGTACATGGAGTGACGATATGGTGAATCACGGAGGAACTAGCTCGGTGGTATCTGTGACTCTCTTTGTGGCATTTCTTAGGTAGGTGTTTGTTCAGCAGTGGACTTGTGAAGAACTGTAATGGTGAGGGTGATGAGGGAAGTATAAGCCATCGCTAGGATCCAAGTGCAGGACCCACAACATAGCAGCCTCGAATAGGTTGGGTGGAGTGAGTACTATTTTGTTAGAGAGTAGTAAGTTTAATGAGTTTGTTTATTTTTCATTGAATCGAATTAAAATTTAGATTTATTAACTTCGAGCAAATTAAATAGGTAATTAATAAATTAATATTTCAGGGTCACTAAAAATATAGGATAAGGTATTTAAAAATATAGGATATGATTATAGATAATTTTTACGTGTTTTGCTTCTAAAGTTAAGTTTTGCCCAACTTTCATAAATTTTATATGAGTATAAACAATTATATAGAAGGGTCCACTGCAATAATGATGAATGTCCATTTTTCTTTGTTTTAAAATAACAAGGTTTTAATTTTATAAACGGTGAAAAGAAACTCGGATTTAAAGTTAAGGATATAATTTTAATTTTACTTAAAGGATAGGTTTAATAGTATTATTACTTTGGCAAATAATCATTCTTTGGGTATTATAAACTAAATAAAAATAATTTAATCTTAAGTAAGTCTTCAAAAATCAGGACTATAATGATCACTGTCCACTCTGCATTTACAGTCAATTATGATATGTGTCCAATGATGTTGTCCAAATGACTGGTTTAGTTATCTTGATTCTTTTATATTTGCAGCATGAATAAGTTCATTGTAATAACGTTTTGCTTCAGGCTTACAGAACTTTTTCAGGAACTGCAAGTCGTTATATTTCGCCGTTGATATATTCAGCTTGTATTGATAAGCTAAATCAGGTAATTTAAATTCTCCCTCATTAATACTTGCCTTCGTAGATCGAAAAGAAGCTGGTGTGTTAACTACACTTGATACCCATTGACTATTACTAAAATTTCTGTGAAATGTGAGCCGTGGATGCTCTTTCTGGACTCTAAATTCATGTAAAAGTCTTACAGGAAATGGACAAGTTTTTTTGTAAAACGGTTTAAGAAATGCAGTCTACCCCTTGAATGCATCTTGTGAACATTTGATGACATTGAAAGATTTCGGTCTCTGTCGAGCTCCACGTACGTGTTCAGCCCATTCTTCAGGAAGTTTAATCCTATTGCCTCCTCCTCAATCCTAATCCTTTTGATTTATGAAGGCCATGTTTCGGTCGCATTCCAAATAGGAGTGACCTCTTATCGGGAATATTACTGTGACAGATTCTAAATGTTTGCAACAGTGAACCAAGTAGTGTAACATTCTAAAAATGGTGTAATTTTTATTTTGACCGCCACATAAGTCATAGAAAATTGTAAAAATTCCTCTGCATATCCATTCCTTTTCAAATAAAATGAAAGAGATGAGAGGCAACATTATCCGATCCTTTTTTTCCAATACTCTTATCGTATGCATAGAAATAGGTCGAGGAATCAGCTAGGACATGAACATTAAACATTAAATAACGAAGCTGCCTTTTTAATAAACGTCGTTGGTAGTTATGTTTGGCACAGGAAGATTTTTTGAGAAAACCATTGCTATCGCGATTGTTGTGGCATCCTGCCTAGCCCTCAAACGAGCTTTTCCCTGTCTTCTCCTCTACCTGTGTTTTCTTTTCTTCATATTTATAGTAGTTTCGTTGCTATCAGCCACTTTTTAAGAAATAAATGACTTGAACACGATTAATCATACCTAACACAACGCTAGACGTATCGAGACTGAAAAAACAATTGACAAGATAGCAGGCATTGAAAGGCAATGGACATTTATCATTATTGCTGTGAACACGTGTGACGCTGAGCGTTCTAGCCGTGTATACAATTATTAAAAACGTATTTATCTCGGCACTGTAAGTGATATTGCCGAGTCTGTAAACGAGATTATTAACTGCATATATCAAGTGTCCGAATGACGTACTTACTTATAATTACAAAAATTTTGGACATTCATCATTATTGCAGTGGACCCTTCATATCATGTTTCATTGCTCTTTCATATCTAATATAATTACTATGACTTTGTTATCTTTTCAAATGCTTGCAACTATGGATGAATTATTTTATAAATATAATAATAATATAAAATATATTTACCTGAGGTAACCGTAATCAATATAATAGCTTTAGTGCTAGTATGAAATCGCAACTATCACTTTAATTTGCCACTGCGTTGGCAAAGGTGCATCGATTCAAAACCCATTAAATAGATACATCTTTGCCAACTTTGATTAATAGAAATACAATTACAAATACAATTAATTAATAGAAACACATTATGATAACTTATTTCATAAAAAACGGTAATTTCATAGGTAAAGTTCTAATACTTTTAGATTTGGTATGTTAATAATTGTAGGTAGACCTTTTTTAATTAATACTAAAACGACGGATTACCGATCAGAGTTCCAGACGTTTCGCATCGTTCACGCTGCTTCCCGTTGCCGGGGTCTAGGTATTACTTACGTCTGGCCTTCACGACGTGGTAATACCGCCTATATTTAAAGCCATAAGATGTTTGATATATTCCAATGCTTATAACACACACGGGATATTTTGAGAGAATGATGATGATTTTCCTTCAAAAGTGCCATAGCCAAGGCAAAGTCAGAGCACATCACAAACTAATTCGATTTCCTTCGGGAACTCGTGGATTCTGGTCTCTCGCTAAGGCTGTCCAAGGGAACTTCTTTTCAGCCATCACTTCCATCTCTGCATAAGGAAGAAGACTCACTGGTCCATGACGCAAAGGAGAAAGCCGATCTGCTAGGCTCTCTCTTTGCGTCCAACTCGACTAATGACACAAGGGAAAACACCGCAGACCATCCCGCGATGTGAGTGCTCCATGCAGAATGTGCTGTTTACCCAGCACTTGGTGCACAAGGCACTCCTTTTCCTTGACGTCAACAAGTCGAGATGGCCTGATGGCGTCTCTCCTGCTGCCTGCTCGATGCTGAAGAGGTGTGGTTTGGAGTTGGCACCTGTTTTAACACGTCTTTTCAAGTACTTCTATTCCCTAGGCGTAGTTTCTATACACTGGCCGTGCAAATGATGGACGTGAAATGGAAAACGTCACCGAGTACCGAAACCAACATGTGCCTGAAGTCGATTATTTGTTGAACAAAGTCTTGAATTAGGGGCGACCAAATCTAGTGCAGTTTAATTCCCAGAAGACACAAGTTTGCAAGTTTACCGCTTGAAAAACCCCTTTGTCGTATTTACTCAGTTTCAAGGCACTCCTCTTGTTGCCTCGGCCAGTATCGGAATCCTTGTTGTCAACATATCGAGTGATGTGCAGTTTCGTGGTCACTTGAAATAGAAAGCCAAATTTGCCTCTTAAAACCTGGCTGGCTCAGCAGAACGGGACAGTATTTCATGCCGGCATACCGCTTGAAATTGTACAAGGCACAGTTTCGGCCCAACATAAGATACTGTTCCCATCTCTGAGCAGGGACTCCCCAGTGCCAGCTCCCTCCACTTGACTGCATCCAGCGTAGAGCAGCTCAAATCGTCCACGACCGAACTATTTCCGATCGGCTTATCTCGCTGGCACTGCGAAGAGTTGTTGTATCTTTTTGCGTATTTTATCGCATGTACCACGGAAGTGCTCTGAGGAATTTTTCATACAAATTCCAGCCGTTTACTTTTACTATCGAACATCACGACAAAACTTGCGATATCATCCATATCATCTGGTTGATTGGCGGTCCACCACTGTGCGATTTAGAAGAAGTTTTCTTCCTCACGCAACTTCCTTGTGCAATCTACTGCCACCAGATTTTTTTCCGGACCGATACGTCTAAGGGACCTTCAAGAAAACAGCCTACTCTGTTTTAAAAGGCCGAGGTCGATTTGACTGGATTTTCCGTGATTCTTTAAGGAGTTAACAATCCGCAAATTGTTGTGATATCTCTCCGTTCTTCAAATAATACTGGAACTCGTGGAATTTCGGGACCCTACTTTGCTGGGTTGTAATCCCGATTCATATTTAAGGGCAATATTACAAGGCGTGAAGATATGTATACTTATTTAAGGCGTAAAATAAGTGTGTGCACACTATTGCAAATATATACAACATCGAATGTCGTCTTAAATGAAACTATCCGAATCCACAGTATCTAGACCTAACAAGGGAAGCAAAGTCAAAAGTGTAAAATTCTGGTATTGTTATCGACAATTCGTCTGCCTCTCGTTGATCATTGCAAATTGGAGCATGCCCTGCAGTGAACTATCACGGGCTAGTAAAGAAGAAGATTACACGCGACATGGCGATATTTTTAAACCCAAAAGTAGAGCAAGCCCGGTTCACTGTTGTTTTATTTTTCATATTTATAAACTTTCTGTCAGAAACAGTAATCAAAAGGGTATCCTTGAAATATTACTATATTATACTTGACTTTGAAATGATGTAATATTCTCAGAGGTATTAAATAAATTGAAGAATGTTACTGAATCATACCAATTATACGGTTTTAATTTTAACTTTTTTAATTTCCAACGTTTCGAACGCTTTACAGCACTAACTGCAGGTGTTAGAATAATTATTAGGAGCGATAAAATCCTTAAAATTAGTTTTATTTAATGTGTCATTTTCTTTTATTCATAAGAAACCATTATAAAGTCTTTCTTTTTACCAGTGATAAATATATACTTCAACATAAATACAAAACAAAATTTACAAATTTTATCGTGATTAAATTCCTCTTGAACACAGATTCTCTATATCACTCGAAACATTGAGAAATATGTAATTGAACATTAAAAAAATACGAATTTTATCGCGATTAATTTCCCCCTTGAACAAAGATGCTCCAAATCACTCGAAGCATTGAGATATTAAGTTAAAATGAACGGAATAAAATCCTATTTTACGAAAAAGTTTATTATAATGTGCTTTGTATTGTAGTCTTCGTGTAAAAATTCTTAACTTAATTAAGATAGTTATCAGTGAATATCACACTCTGACTTGAGTAAAATATTAAATATCTTACTATACTTGTGAACAGGTGCTGCCTTGGTTTGATCAGGCTTGCAACACATTTTATTAGCTTTGATATTTTTGAGTGATTTTATTACATGGACGCTGATAAGCAATACAATATCAAGCCATAAGAACTTTATTTTGAGAAAATGGCGTCTAAAGATGTCATACCAATTTTCAAAAAAGTTTGAAAAACATAAGCACCCATTGGTTATTCTCTATTTGATGAAAGGAATAACGGAAAAGTAATAGTTAATAATAGTTAGTATAGTAGTATAATAATAGTTGAAAGTAGATTTTTATCATAAAAAGAGGAAATAAGGCTAATTTTAAAAAAAATTGAGATTATGGCATATTGCAAAATATGAAATACGCCATAGTATTCGAAACAGGAAATTACGGAATATAACACTATTTTGCTAAATTCTGATTACAGGATTTAATAAAAGTAAATTTATGTTAAGGAGCATAAATGAATATTGAATAAAAGTATATTCTTACTTACTTTGTAAAATAGTTTTTAATTAAAAGTCTTTTATTTTCATATCAATAAATATGAATATTTATTGATATGAAAATAAAAATAAAAACAATTTTTAAACAAGTCTGAGGAGTAAAAAAAATATTTTCAAGAAAATGTAATTCTTCCATTTCTCAGATTCATCGTTTCTTAGGTAAGTTTAAGATGTCATAAATCAGTTTTATTTTTGTAAAGATATTATTAAAGTTAAATTACTTAATTAACAAAGATAATTTATTATCACTTTAACTTCAACATCTAACCGTTAGACTCATCGTTTTTAACAAAATATTATAATTTAGGTACCTAATTATATGTCATCAACAACTTAATTTAGTAATCATTTTCCTAAAGTTGAGTTAGATAATTAACTGAGGTATTTTAATATCACTTTAACTTAAATAACTAATGTGATATATTTTAACAGAAGCCAGGACAGGACTATTTTAAAGAGATCTTTGAATTTTTTGATCTTTAGGAACATTTTTAAGTATGCATATAATATTAAAAATGTAACTTACAATAACAATTTAAACTGTAATTAATGATAATTATTTTAGAAAACTTACTCTTTCTTCCTAACTAGCTATATAAAACTAATCTGACCATCGACTTAACTAATATAACCAAGAAATTACAACAGCTAACATGTAAGTTAACAATAAAGTGATAAATCTTCAATCAAATTTTCTTCCATATTGAAATCAATAGAATTACCCAGCCTATCCGCATCATCAATAAAATCACCCGACTCAACGTTCCTCAAGAAACTATAAAATCCTTTTGCATGTTTTGGAATGAGCTTTAACAAGTCTTTTAAATATTGAATTTTAGCAGTTGATAATTCACGCCCATTAAGATATAAGCTCTTTTACAGACTGAAATATTACACAATTTATATTTTCTACTAAAAACTTACTTGAAATTTATGGCTATTCTGTAAAATCGCGCATCTTGCTTTGTGAGAACCAGAACTCCAAAATTTTTCAAATTCTTTTATACACTGATCAATAGACAATTTTTCTGTACATTTAAAGGTCTACAATCGCTGCTATTAAATTCCTTCGCACAAACTTTTTTCCTTTCGCACTGAAGTAGTCTTGATGGATATTCGTTCTTTTTTCTTTCTTATACTGCTGTCCTGGTCTATGTAATTCCTCTTGCGTTCTTTTTTTAGGTCTACCAATGTATTTTTGGGTATATAATCAGGGTCTTCAATGTTTTTACGATTCTGATCAACGGAATTTAAAAAATTAACAGTGGTCATGTCTTACATCAATAGTAGAAAGAGGGTCGTTTTCTTAAACAGGAGTAATATTCTCATTCGAATGCTTATTTTTATCAAATATGTTTGAACTTATTTTGTCATTTCCATTAGTTAATGTCTCTATTGGTTGGCATTTGTCGTCGTCACTAGCTTTGGAACTGTGGCGGGTGGAAAGAAAAGGGGAGATCTCCCGCCGGGCAAGATGTTCTGCCCGGGGAGCGGCCAACGCTCCGATTGGTAGTTCGGAGCTATTCTATATATGCTGCTTTAACTTCGGAACTTTGTAAGTGCGATTTAGGCTTCGATGTGTTTCGCTTGTGGCGCGACGACAGCGCCGCCACAGAACCATTTTCTCCAGTAAAATTAGTAACTATCTCCGCTTGTTGGTCTTTATTATTTGGTTCATCATTTCCAAACTTCAATTTTTTTTCTTCAATTGGAAAAACAAAAGGTTAATTGTATCAAAAGAGCTTGAGGAAATTATAGCCACATCATTAGGTTTTGGTACAATATTTATTTCTGAAGGGTCAAGTAACTCAATTATTAATGAAATAATATCCATTGAAATACTATCCGGTAGTGTATAAGTAAACAGATCACCGCATCTGGAGTTTTGTAATTCTATATAATAATATAATATCGATCAGTTCTAACATTAGGAACAGGGATATTTTTGGTTTATTTATGTTGGCATGTTCAGTATTTTTATTCAAATCTTTTGTATTGGGGTTCGCAAGATTTACTAGTAATTGATCCCTTGATTTTGGCAGTGACAATAATAGGCCTATGAAAATAATACCTAAACAACTCGATACAACTCATGTAATTTTTTCAGATAGCGATTTGTCTAATATAATTTCAAGGTACTTAATATATAAATTATCTTTTGTAAAACTAACTTAAGATACGCAATAATATGTTAAGCACCGTAAATTGCACTACAAGTTTTACTTAAAAGGCTTTAGCAATTAAGCAATAATGTGTTATAATAATGCTAAAAAACTAAACCTATACTAATTATATTATAGTTTTGTATTTAGCAATAATAAAACAAGTGCGTTATAATACCTATTTATTACAAAAAATATAATTACAATGGGAACATCAGTTATTTTTTCTATTTTTTCCTGTATGACTTTGTTTAGCGCTGGCCGAAGAACTAATAAACTTTTCGCAATAGTGTATCAAGTCCCATAACATCTTTATAGGGACTACAGATGGAGATACTTTAAATGTTGACCGTGCCGCAGCTTGACAGCGTTTTGGCAAATGTTGTATATGTGATTTCCCATTTGTTTTGTGATATATTTTATTTTTTCTGTACTTATTTGATTTAAGTAACTTAAAACTCTTTTGCATAATGTTTAATACGTGACTTGATATCAGAATACATTAATATCTCTTGATTTGACTTTTTGTGCGTTGACACATTATTGCTTATCAGCATCCACATATAGAACTCAAACACTGCTCAGTTTTAAGATTCCGTTAAGTCTCGTGCTATCTATCATTTTAAGTCAAAGTGACTGTTACACCACGAGAATTAATGACATCTTAATATTGAGTAGCGTTTCAATATTTGGCTATATGAGTTTAATCAACAATTGCAACTGTATGTACGCATTTTTGGTTTGTATTCCAGGTCAAAACTTTGTATATAGTAGGCATTTATGTTACGTAAAAGTAAACATAAACTGTTGTGTACATCCAATAAATAAATAAATAAATCCCTTTTCATTTCAATTAGGCATATTTTATTATAAGCATTTTAAAATATGGCATAATACCTGCAGAATAACATTTGCAATTTCTTCGAACATATGAACTTCGTTTTGAAACGGAAGTAGATTAAAAAACACGTGGAACTTTGATAAACTAAATTTTTATTTCTTGAGCTTGTTCTGAACGAATCAATTGAAATATACGCGTAGCAATTTCCTTTCAACCAAATATTTAAATCAGATCATGTCTAAGAGTTGCATATGTGAAAGGGAGAAATTTGCACATCCGTTACTATGATAATAAATGAGATTTTCACGGAATTGAATTTTTATTGAACAATAATTTTTTGTTAAGTTTAATATTGCATTTATTATTAACCAGTAGACGAAGTTTAGGGCGTCCCCCACTAGATGGAGCCATGAAGAGGTGTCACTAGATAGAGTGACTCAATAGATTGCCTCATAGAGGGAGTATTTGTCAGTGGCAAGCAGGTCGGCCGTCGCAGGTTTGCCGTGGAGTGGCGGTCAAGAATATCCACTACCCCATATCCTCCCATGGGTGTCGTAAAAGGCGACAAAGGGAAACAGGCGGGAGATGGGCAGCAGAATCTTCCTGATAATAGCCAAAATTACAATAAAAAAACTGCGGTTGCCAACCCGCTCGCCAAGCGTGGCAACTATGGCAAATACCCACCAATGACTATTCCTGGCTACGATGGCGACCATGGTAACGGCGG
The DNA here is from genome assembly GCA_033319125.1 of Parnassius glacialis. Taxonomy (NCBI): domain Eukaryota; kingdom Metazoa; phylum Arthropoda; class Insecta; order Lepidoptera; family Papilionidae; genus Parnassius; species Parnassius glacialis. The sequence goes on from JAVANC010000005.1 coordinate 53,820,919, forward strand.
GGCAGAGGGTGCTAAGAATCTCCGGTGGAGGTTCGGTTGCCACCTACAACGACTCGACCTGGCAACGTACAACGCACGCACCCTGAGGACTGACGAGAAGATCGTGGAGCTGGAAGAAGAGATATACAAGTTGCGCTGGCATATTATAGGATTATCCGAAATCCGAAGAGAGGGGGAGGACACGGTAATCCTCGAATCCGGCAACTTGCTCTATCACCGGGAAGGCTACCATCTGTCCCAAGGAGGTGTCGGATTTATCGTCCACAAGTCTCTCGTTAACAACGTTGTAAAGATCGGGAGTGTGTCGACGAGGGTTGCGTACCTTATACTCAGAATCACCAAACGGTATTCGCTGAAGGTCATACAGGTTTACGCACTAACCTCGGCACACCCCGATGAGCAGTTGGAGGAAATGTGTGAGGATATCTCTAGAGCCATGCATTCCTCCAAAACCCAATATACGGTGTTAATGGGAGAGTTTAATGCAAAACTAGGTACAAGAGAGAACGGTGAGCTGAAAGTAGGGAAATTTGGAATAGGGCAACGGAACCCAAGGGGCAAGCAGCTGGCCGACTTCATGGAGAAAGAGGGACTCTTTAAGATGAACTCTTTCTTCCAGAAGCTGCCCCACAGGAAGTGGACCTGGTCGAGCCCCGATGGTTCGACAAAAAATGAGATTGACTTCATCATCACGACCAGATGATAACTGTTCAGATAACAGTTCAGTGATGTCTCCGTGATCGCGAGGGTGAAAACAGGTAGCGATCACCGAATGGTTAGAGGCACACTGAACCTAAACTTTAAGTTGGAGAGGTCTCGTCTAATGAAGTCAACGCTCCGTCCCCCCTCGTGCTCTGTTCCAGAGTCCCGAAACCTTTCAGCTCGAGTTACAAAACCGTTTTCAGTGCCTAGAAGACTGCAATGAAGTGGACGATATTAATGTCAAGCTCGTGGAAACTGTCCATGCGGTTGGAGCTAAGTTCTGCAAGACCCGTCGCAGAAGAACACAAAAAACTCTCCGATCACACTTTTAATCTCATATCTGTTAGACGGGAGATAAAACTACATTCTTCAACAGACTTGACAACATACAGGCAACTGAACAGACAGATCTCCAAATGCATGCAGCGGGACATACGCAACTTCAATACAGCTTGTATTGAAGAAGCGATCGAGCGGAACCAAGGCTCCAAATTCTTTGCCAGAGATCTGTGTGCCAGAAAGAGCCAACTATCAAAGCTGAAGACCGAATGTGGCAGCATCGTTTTCCGGATACCTGAGATTTTGAGTGAGATTGAGAGGTTATATGGGCATCTGTACACGTCATCGTTGGAGCCACACGCAAGTGTGAGTAACGATCAAAGAGCAAGTCTTCTCCGACACTATTCCGAAGATATCCCGGACGTCCGTCTGAGCGAGATTAGAATGGCTCTCCAGCACCTTAAAAACGGCAAGGCCCCAGGCGAGGATGGAATTAGATGGAATTACAGCGGGGCTTCTGAAAGCGGGTGGAAGACCGGTACTTGAAGTCCTTCAGAAGCTCTCTAATTCCGTTCTCCATGGTGGCATTACACCGGAGGCGTGGAGCAAAAGTGCGGTGGTCTTGTTCTTCAAGAAAGGTGACAACGCTCTCTTGAAGAACTACAGACCGATTTCCCTTCTGAGCCTAGTCTACGTGCTGTTTTCGAGAGTCATTACGAATCGTCTCGCGCGCAGACTTGACGACTTCCAGCCTCCCGAGCAAGCCGGTTTCCGAAAGGGCTTTAGCACCATAGACCACATACATACCCTTCGGCAAATTGTACAGAAGTCCGAAGAGTACAATTTGCCACTATGTCTGGCGTATGTGGAATTGTAGGTATTGGAATAAATCATACATAGCGACTATTATCAGTAAGGACGTATATCTTAGAGTCTATACTTATTTATAAGCTAAGTTATATTATGTGTTGTTTAGCGACAACCCATTTTTTATAGAATGTGGTGACAAATGAGCACACAATCCATATGATGGTAAGTGGATACAGTGGCTCATAGACAGCTACATTTATCTTCTATTGAGAATCAAAATGCAAAGTGACAAAATATCACCTCTAAGGTTTACGATGGAATGCCTCGTTTCCAGTAAAAGGAGTCTCCGGTTCTTTACCCTCACTGTACGAAACACAGCAGCGTTAAGCTGCTATTTTACGCTGGTATTCTGTGAGAGCGTGGTCTATCCCCAGTAGAGCCGACCCATTCGTGCTACAACCATACTATAGTTGCAGCGTGGCTTTACCACTTACAGCCTCATTACATCTTATATATTACATGGTAATGGTTATTGTTGTTATTTTTTGATCATTTAACACAATAATTTGATTACAAAACTTTGGCACACGAAATTATGCTGTATTTAATAAAAAACACATTTTTACAATAAAAAAACGCAAAATGGATTGATTTCCAAGCCATATAATACGCTTAGTTTGAAATACTGACTGACGCAGATAAATATCTGTGGGAAAATCACTTAACTTGAACAAACCAATCAATTGAATTTCTTTCAAAGTAAACTTAGAAGCGTACCCTTTAAGAGCCGGCAAACAACGATACGAGGAAACGGAAGAAAATTGTTTGTACTGGCTACAATAACCTTTAAACATCAGTTGCTCCAATATTTCTTGTAACTGTTACACTGAAAGGAAATTTATGGTTATAGAAACTTTATTTTCTCAAAGAATTACATTATTTCACTTAATGAAAAACTTTAGATCGATGAACACAAACATAAGTGATTAAATTATATACACTAAAACAAATAAATAGGGGGTACACTTTACAATGCAACACCTAATGTCGTTGCAAAGAAACTATATTAAAAACCAATGTTGTGGCTCTACACTATACCAGGACTAGATTCAGATAAAATTAAATATTTTTTTCAGATATAATTAAATTAATTTTACATTCACTATATAATCTGAAAGAAGCGAAAGAGGTATGTAAGGATCGTGACACTTGGCGATCTGTTCTCTCTGGCTACCCCGTAAGGGATTCTGCGTGACGATAAGTAAGTAAGTAATTTTACATTGTTGATTATATATTGTTTTAGTTTATTTTTGAAAACCGTAAATTTATTGGACAATTTATATCTAAAGGTAATTTATTCTAAATCTGTCCTCCCACATTCTTATGTTCTCTTTGCTGTAATTTGTACGTGGTTTTGGAAGATTAATGTTATTTGTACGGTTTTTAGTTTTAAAACGTATTTGTGAGGGTACAGTATTTGACATAACTTTTTCACTACAATGCATATATTATAATTGTTTGATGTTCATTAATTATTATTTTGTAATTTTTTTGTTAGTGTTTATTTTGTTTTGAGTTGTTTGCAGATCAGCAAGCGATTTCTTGGGTGCAGAACTCCTAACTTCAATTAAGTAGTCTAAATGTAATTTGACAAGTGAAAGGTTAGGTAAATTTGACATTTTATAGCTTTCATTTATAAAAGCTTTCACCATTATGAAAGATTAGGTAAATTTAATATTTTGTTTCTTAGACGTATTTAAAATTTTTATATATAATATATTTTTTTACATCTTTTATCATTTTAAAATGAAGAGTATTGGACTGAAGACTCACGGCGATAGAGTAGAGGATATCTGCTCTATCCTCTTCAATATAAACATATATAAACAATTAGGGGATGGCCTGACCGACGCTTTTATGCTTTGAACCCTCTCAGAAAAGGCAAATTGCATCGCAGCATTTCGATATTTCGGGTATTTCATATTATATTTAACTAACGTCTAACTACCGTGTTCTGGTGTGCCTTACCAGAGAAGAGGGACGAGTTTTGCCCTCCTGAGGAGGAACCAGCGCTAATTATGTTGCAAATGCACAAAAAAAGAACACACACACATAACCCGTCCTTGCCCCGCCTTGCAAGTAAACGCAGGCATTTCCCCATGTAAATCGCCTTTAAAAACTTCTAGTTATTCAAACTAATCACGTTTTTAGAAGTGAAAACTTCTTCAGCGGCGTTGTGCACTTTTATTGTATTGGGTAAAAACGTTAAACTCGCGTCAGGTCACGTGTCCTGATCGAAAATTCGTAAAACGGACGGAGAGTAGACAGCCGGCGCGGCGTAGGAGAGAAAGTAAGTTGGGTTTAATTAGTTTTCATTTATTAATTAATATAATTTTATTATTAAGATTAGGTTTCGATCGAGTCTACTGTACTGCTGACGAAATTATTAATATAGATACATATGTACTAACACATTATAGATGTAATATTTGGAATATGTTTATACTTTATAGCATTAACCTATATTTTCTTAACATCACAATAAGCACATGTGCGGTGTAGGTTTACCAAACATATAATTTCGAATGAAAATAAATGAAATAAAATAATAATAAATAATCTCCGCCATTCCAAAATATCAAAATGCACAATGTTAATATTCATGTTTTCACTTCTGTCGGCACTCCCGGAGTGCAACCCGACATTTTTTTTTTCTTTTCTTTCGCCACGTACATGTTTAAATAATAAATAATAAATAAATAACTTTTATTTATTTTGACATAAAATATTATACTAAATGTTTCATTGAATCCATAGGCTCCCAAACTAGTGTAAAACTGTGTTTCAGGAGCCAGTGGCTTCTCCCATAACATTGCATTATTAATTTACGCCTTAACATAACATTATAACCTATTAAACATAAAAAAGAAAGGGGTACTCACTAGCGCATATCTATGTGTATGTGCGGTAGTGCGTTTGTGTGCGTTTGTGTGTGTTTGTGTGTGTGTGTGTGTGTGTGTGTGTGTGTGTGTGTGTGTGTGTGTGTGTGTGTCATCTTCATAATCAAGTTGTTTAACCCACAACAATATATGCTTCTTAATAAGGTTATTATTGCAGTTTTTTATGTTATATTTCTTATTAAGTCTGTTTAAGGCGAATCTAGTTTTTACTTTGGGAATAGGACAATGGTCAAGCCTTGCAGATGATTTAGGCAGGAAAGGAACAAATTTTATGTGATAATTTCGTAGACTTTCATAAACAAATAATTTTGTAACACTAAGAACGTTGGCTTTATCATAGACATCTGTTGTTGGGTGCCTGTAGGGTAAGGCGAATAACACTTTCAGTGCTGCTCGTTGTGCATGTTCTACAGTGATCAAATATGATTTTGTTGCGGTACCCCATGCACAGATACAGTATCTAATAATGTATTCACCTAGGGCTTTATATGTTTGTAACGCTAATTTATGATCAACAACTGTTCTTAGAGTTTTAAAAACTTAGATAAGTTTTCTCAATCTTGTAGACAAAGACATTATATGCATTTTCCAATTTATTTTATCATCAATTTCAACCCCAAGATACTTTATAGAATGTACCCGCGACAAAAAGAAACAGTCACACTCATTAGGACGACTGCTACGATTGCATGAATATGTGTGAATTTTAATTCTAATGTCGATGTCAGGTCCTCCTGATGTTGTCATGCTATAGCACATGAACTTTGTTTTGTTGGTATTGAGGGATAACAAGTTATTTTCTAGCCATTGCGTCACTGTAGAGAGACAATCCTCTGTAAGGTCCAACACTTGTTGCCAATTTTTATCATGAACGAGTAAAACAGTGTCGTCTGCAAACATGAGCAAGTCAAGATTAGGAAAATTAATTTTGCACAGATCATTTATATAATAAAAGGAAGAGAGGAGGCCCCAGCATACTGTCCTGTGGAACACCGTAGGTACATCCTGTGCTAGCACTCTCATATCCTTCAACCCGTACACGTTGTGATCTTCCGACTAGATAATCCGCGAACCAGTCACGATCTATACCCCTGATCCCCACATTCTCCAATTTAATCAATAAGATAGTGATCGAAACGGTATCGAAAGCCTTCTGGAGGTCCAGAAATACACCCATGCACTTGTTCCCACCATCAAGGTATGTAGAGATTTTTCTAGTTAGCGTCAGGACTGCGTCTTCGGTTGACTTACCTTCTCTAAATCCAAATTGATTATCACTCAGTAGGTTGTTAAGCTCAAGATATCGCATGAGCCTCTTTTAACTAACTTTTCTAACACCTTAGACAAAGTCGAAAGGATGGAGATAGGTCTATAATTTGTAGGATTATGGGGATCACCTGCTTTATAAATAGGACACACAATAGCTTTTTTGAAAGCTGCGGGAAAAATGCCTGTTTCAAGACTCAAATTACATTTATGTGCGATAGGATCAGCGAGAAATATTATAAATTTCTTAAGTAATTTAACTGTGATATTATCACAACCAGAAGCACTATGTAATTTGAGTCCGAGGACCATATTTCTGACCTCAACCGGATCAGTCTGTGTAAGGAACATAGAGCCAACTGGTGGGTTAGCTGTATTTCCTGCAAGTTCACGATCAGAAGTGAATCTTCTGTAGGGTATTTTTTGCAAGTATTTCACCGACAGAGGTGAAATATGAAGTTACTTCATTTAGCGACTGTATAGGGTTTTTGCTTATATTTAGTAAATTTTTAGAAGGTCTCTTTGCTACATTTTAATTGCACACTTCTTTTATTATCTTCCACGTTTCTTTTATATTTCCCTGATGTTTTATTAATTTACTTTTTTAATATTCTTTTTTAGATTTTTAATAATTTTATTACACATATTCCTGTATTTTATGTATTTAATCTTAAGTTCTTCATTATCTGGTGACTTTTTAGTTTTCATATGTAATTTATCTCTTTTTCTGACAGATCTTACCACTCCTCTTGTTACCCATGGTTTGAGAGGTTGGTGCCTTTTAGTAATCGTTTTGATTTGTGAATGCTGTTTAACCAATGAAAAAAGTTTATCCGTGAAAAGCTCAGTGGCTGTATTTACATTTCTAGTGATTAGCAAATCATGCCAGGGCTCTCCCAATAGTACTTTTTTGAATCTTTCATAATTAACGGTTATTTTTTTATATTTTAGTATGTCTTTACTAACTCCAGCATTTTTTATATAAAGCATTATGGATGAATGATCAGTTATTTGCTGCTCAAAAACTATAGTTTTACAAGTGCCACAACTTTTGACCATGAAATGATCTAAGCAAGTGTTGGCTCTAGTTGGACGGTCAATGCCTTGTCTTAAACCGTACATAGCCATAATATTTAAATAATCTTGTGAGGATGCTGATAAGTTAGATGATCATCATCATCATTACAGCCCTTCACAAGTCCACTGCTGAACATAGGCCTACCCCAAAAAATGCCACAAAGTACGTTCCTGAGCCACCTGCATCCATCGACTTCCTGCATGTCTTACCAGGTCGTCACTCCATCTCGTGGGGGGACGCCCTACACTTCGCCTACCGGTACGAGGCTGCCACTCGAGAACCTTTCTACCCCATCGGTTGTCGGTTCTTCGAGCTGTATGGACGGCCCACTGCCACTTCAGCTTACTAATCCGTTGGGCTACGTCGGTTACTCTGGTTCTACTGCGGATATCCTCATTTCTAAGTTTATCACGCAGAGAAACTCCGAGCATAGCCCTCTCCATAACTCGCTGAGCGACCTTGAGCTTCCTCATACGGCCAGCAGTTAAGGACCACGTCTCAGTTCCGTAAGTCATCACTGGCAACACGCACTGGTTGTACAATTTCGTTTTAAGGTTTTGAGGTATGTCTGACGAGAAGATGTGTCGTAGCTTCCCGAACGCTGCCCAGCCGAGTTGAATCCGTCGATTGACCACTCGGTCGAAGTTGGACTTACCTAGTCGGACTATTTGTCCCAGGTAAACATACTCGTCAACAACTTCGAGCTTAGTGCTCCCAAAAACTACCGGCATAGGTGTGACATGGACATTAAAGATAATCTTTGTTTTGTCCATGTTCATCTTAAGACCTATCCGTTGGGAAACACTATTGAGGTCATTGAGCATAGTTCTTAAGTCCTCCTGCGATTCTGCCATAAGGACTATATCGTCGGCAAATCGAAGGTGAGTGATGTACTCGCCATTGATATTAATACCGTATCCTTTCCAGTCCAGAAGCTTGAAAACGTCTTCTAATGCAGCGGTGAAGAGTTTCGGGAATATAACGTCACCCTGTCTTACATCTCTCTGCAGTTGGATAGGTTTCGTACTCTGGTTCTGTACTCGGATAGCCATCGTAGCTCTACTGTATAAACACTTCAGCACTTCGAAATACCGACAGTCAACTTGGCACCGCTGAAGGGACTGCAGCACCGCCCAAATTTCGACGGAATCAAAGGCTTTCTCATAGTCCACATACGCCAGACATAGTGGCAAATTGTACTCTTCGGACTTCTGTACAATTTGCCGAAGGGTATGTATGTGGTCTATGGTGCTAAAGCCCTTTCGGAAACCGGCTTGTTCGGGAGGCTGGAAGTCGTCAAGTCTGCGCGCGAGACGATTCGTAATGACTCTCGAAAACAGCACGTAGACGCGGCTCAGAAGGGAAATCGAACTGTAGTTCTTCAAGAGAGCGTTGTCACCTTTTTTTAAGAAAAGACCACCGCACTTCTGCTCCACGCCTCCGGTGTAATGCCACCATGGAGGACGGAATTAAAGAGCTTCTGAAGGACTTCAAGTACCGGTCTTCCACCCGCTTTCAGAAGCTCCGCTGTAATTCCATCCTCGCCTGGGGCCTTGCCGTTGTTAAGATGCTGGAGAGCCATTCTAATCTCGCTCAGACTGACGTCCGGGATATCTTCGGAATAGTGTCGGACCAGACTCGCTCTTGGATCGTTACTCACACTTGCGTGTGGCTCCAACGATGACGTGTACAGCTGCCCATAGAACCTCTCAATCTCACTCAAAATCTCAGGTGCCCCGGAAACGATGCAGCCACATTCGGTCTTCAGCCTTGACAGTTGGCTCTTTCTGGCAGACAGATCTCTGGCAAAGACTTTGGAGCCTTGGTTCCGCTCGATCGCTTCTTCATTACGAGCTGTATTGAAGTTGCGTAAGTCCCGCCGCATGCATTTGGAGATCTGTCTGTTCAGTTGCCTGTATGCTGTCAAATCTGTTGAAGAATGTAGCTTCATTTCCCGTCTAACAGCCATGAGATTAAGAGTGTGATCGGAGAGTTTTTGTGTTCTTCTGCGGCGGGTCCTGCAGAACTTAGCTCCGACCGCATGGACAGTTTCCACGAGCTTGTCATTCATATCGTCCACTTCATTGCAGTCTTCTAGGCACTGAAAACGGTTTTGTAACTCGAGCTGAAAGATTTCGGGACTTTGGATTAGAGCACGAGGGGGTCAAAGCGTTGACTTCATCAGACGAGACCTCTCCAACTTAACATTTAGGTTCAGTGTGCCTCTAACCATTCGGTGATCGCTGCCGGTTTTCACCCTGGCGATCACTGAGACATCACTGAACAGTTGTCGTCTGGTCGTCATAATGAAGTCAATCTCATTTTTTGTCGAACCGTCGGGGCTCGACCAGGTCCACTTCCTGTGGGGCCGCTTCTTGAAGAAAGAGTTCATCATAAAGAGTCCCTCTTTCTCCATGAAGTCGGCCAGCTGCTGGCCCCTTAGGTTCCGTTGCCCTATTCCATATTTCCCTACTTTCAGCTCACCGTTCTCTCTTGTGCCTAGTTTTGCATTGAAGTCTCCCATTAACACCGTATATTGGGTTTTGGAGGAATGCATGGCTCTAGAGATATCCTCATACATTTCCTCCACCTCCTCATCGGGGTGTGCCGAGGTTGGTGCGTAAACCTGTATGACCTTCACCGAAAACCGTTTGGTGATTCTGAGTATAAGGTACGCAACCCTCGTCGACACACTCCCGATCTTTACAACGTTGTTAACGAGAGACTTGTGGACAATAAATCCGACACCTTCTTGGGACAGATGGTCGCCCTCCCGGTGATAGAGCAAGTTGCCGGATTCGAGGATTACCGTGTCCTCCCTCTCTCTTCGGACTTCGGATAATCCCATAATTTGCCAGCGCAACTTGTCTATCTCTTCTTCCAGCTCCACGATCTTCTCGTCAGTCCTCAGGGTGCGTGCGTCGTACGTTGCCAGGTCGAGTCGTCTAAGGTGGCAACCGAACCTCCACCGGAGATTCTTAGCACCCCCTGCCCCGCCGTTACCATGGTCGCCACCGTAGCCAGGAATAGCGGGGCCGCCGGGGACTGGGGGCCGTCTATTCGTAACTTTCATCATGGGGGGTATATTGCCATAGTTGCCACGCTTGGTGAGCGGGGTGGCAACCGCAGTTTTTTTATTGTATTTTTGCCGTTAGCCAGGAAGATGCTGCTGCCCATCTCCTGCCTGTTTCCCTTTGTCGCCTTTTACGACACCCACGGGAGGATATGGGGTAGTGGATATTCTTGACCGCCACTACACGGCGTTAGATGTTAGATGATAGAATATCTAAATTAATATCACCAGTAAATATTAATTTTTTAGTTGAATTACTAGCTAAAACCGTGTCAATAGATTCTAAATATCTACTAGCATTACGAAAACTAGGCGGAAGGTATGAGCATATGATGGTATAATCTGGCGAGATTTTTATTATAAGCAGTTTCCATCGTTAAAGGTTTGCTCATAGCTGGATGCTTTAATTTCTTCTCGGACGTATACAACCACCCCTTCATTCTGGTTTAGATATTTTTGCGTCCAGAAAATGTTATAATTATTGAGACTCGGTGATGGATTACTTGCATTAGTCCAACATTCTGTCAATACAAATACATCTATAGACATGTCTCGACAAGATATAAATGCTATAAATAGGTCAAAGTTACAATTAATGCTTTGTATATTCAAAGTAAGAATTGAAAGTGTGTGTTTACTGTTTATATCCGAATTTAAAAGCTTAAGGCTGTTTAGGTCACTTAGTGTAAGACATTCTGTCCTATTCGAGATATCAACTTCGGTTGTGATAAAAGAGTTATCATCCATTCCGAATTAAAGTAGTAATCGGTTGTATTGTATTATATTTTTGGGTATAAAAACCAAAAAAAAGAAAAAAAATACGTTACTGGAGTATCTAACATTTGTTAATCTTGACAGTAAAAGTAAAGTGCAAGTGTGCATTTTGTGTACTAGATTATGAAGTGTAAGTAATTTATGATGTAAATTTATGTGTATTAACGTGATGTGTTGGGTTGTCAGCAGTAGTATATGAATAAGTATCAGTGATATACGCTTATGAATTAGTGTTACAATAACTAATCTTAAACAAAATAGCTTAAAAAAAATAGAAAACAATCAAACATGCATATTTTATAAAAAATAATAATATAAGTATGTAAATATAGTCATTTGTTGTTAATGTTTTCTAAGTCGCTCTCGCTATTAACCTTTACAAGTGTAGCTCCATCCGCCCTCCGAAGATATATTCTGTACCTCAAAGTCCAGCAATATTTAAAGGCATTAATCTTAGCGAATTCTCTGGCCAAAAAAAAGAGTCTCTTCGCCTTAATTGTCAAACTCTCAGACACAAAAATCGGTTTAGGTGGGCCATCAAGTTTAAAGTTAGAGGTCTTGCAGGTCGTATATTTTTTGTTGTATGCCTTGACAGACTCAACTATTTTGTTCTTTAAGAAAACAATTTAAAATTCCACTATGCTGGCTGGTTTTTTTCTTTCTTAGTATTTATGCGGTAGACGTCACGTACCTCTTCCGATTGAATTGGTACACTAATAGCGACTCCTCACTTTTTTGAAATATTTAACAGGTCTTCTTTCGATTCCTCGATTTTATTGGGTAAATTACGTACTTCTATGCTCGAGCTGCGTTGATGATATTCCATCTGCTCTAATTTGTTCTCTAGAGTCTATATATATTTGCAGTTGGCAGATTTTTCTTGTTCTATTTTTGGCTTAAAAAGTCAATGGCACTAGAAATAGCCTTATTTTGCTCCGTGTCGGTGTTAATACCACTCTGAACCTTATTCATTAGAGCGGTGAATTTGTCGTTTTGTTCCTTTTTGAGCGCAGAAAACATTTCCATAATTTCCGACCGGCTAATACTATCAGTATCTCTTACGTTTCCGTATTGCAATGTTAGGATCGCTCGTAGCTTGCGTGCGTAAAACGGTAGGCACTGCAATAGTAGCATTTGTCGGCGAGTCGGCGATATTAGAGTCCGACTTACAATGAATCATTGCGGTTGACGTAGTAGGCGGGGTGCGTTTAAGGGGCATAGTAGCGGGGCGTGAGCGACGTAAGGGACAAGTACCAGGCAAACAGAATAAAAGCAATGCGCGTAGGCAAGTAGGTGTTGCACTAGTATGCAGCATAACACTTCTATGTTTCGTATGGTGAGTGTAGAGAACCGGAGACCCTTTTAACCGGAAAAGAGGCATTACATCTTATTTCTCACTGGTGACAACTCATCTACATTTTGATTCTTTATTGAGGATAGATGTAGATGTCTATGGGTCACAGCAACCACTTACCACCAGGTTGACTGTGTGCCCGTTTGTCACCTATCCTATAAAAAATCCCTGAAGTCTAAGATGGAATGCCTTCTATCCAGTAAAAACCATCCCCGGTTATCTACACTCGCCATACGAAAGAACTGCATTCAGCTGCTATTTTAGGCTGGTATTCTATAACAGCGCGTTCCTTCACTGGTCGAGCCGACCCATTCTTACTACAACGATAATATAGCTGCAGCATGGCTCTACCATGTATAAAATATATATAAAAGCATTCCATTTTAATCCTCAGGGGATACAACACATCTGCATTTTGATTCTTAATCGAGGGTAGATGAAGATGTCTATGGATCACAGCATTCACTTACCATCAGGTGGACTGTGTGCACCAGATGGTAAGTGCATGTGCTTTGTCACCCATATTTTATAAAAAATATGTGTTACTTACGAAATAAGTGGTTCTGTATCTATGTGTTGTTAAGAGTATAAGTGTAGACCATTAAAACTTAACTTTGAAAGTAATTTTGTAGTAAAACCGCTCTTCACAACTACTTTTGCTCTCTGCTCGAGAGTTTATAAAGAAAGTTTTACACAAGTAATATAGAAGCCTCAATGTTGGAACAGATAATCCAATAAAATAGTTTATGATCCCGCAAGACATTTCTTGTTATAACGAAAGCAGTCACTAACTTCATGGAAATATAAAGCAGGCTAATAATTTACAGTAAATGTAGGTAAATGAAGATACACGGGATACCTGTAGTACGGAAAAAGTTAAATTTATATTGACTTGAAATTTATCTGTAACCATATAATACTGCCTCGTTAGCCATGTGGCCGTTAACGTGATTGCTAATAATGAGGTCCCGGGTTCGAATCCCGGGTCGGGCCACAATCAGTTATTGGGTTTTTTTTTGTCAAGAAATTCTCAGTAGAAGCCCCAAGGTCAGAAAGTTAGCTGATCTCTCTCCGGTTGTGTCGAATTACCGTCCCAACGGACTATGAGAGTGAAGGAATAGAGAGTACACCTGTGCTTGCGCATACAATGTGGCACTAATATCCTGTTTTACGCAAATTGCTAGTTTCCGCAGAGATTGGCCACCGTGACCGAAAATGGTTCTGAAGGAATATAAGTCCATTATAATACAAATGTGGGTTATATTAAACCTTTTCTGTTACTATGTCCAATTAACAAACAAATACAAAATGACGACAAACTGACGAAGACTGCACATATCGGGTGTTGACTTATTACTGGATTGTTTCAATATCTGTTACAATTTAAATTTACATTGTTTTTAAAGTAAATTAAATTATACCTTGCGAATTTGTATACTTAACAAATTTAAGTTTTTGTTATTACGTACGATTACGCGCAATTAATTTATCTCTTTATATCTTTATATCGTCACTCATTGTCATCACTACACAATAAGTCCACTGCTGGACAGAGTTTCCCTTTTAATGATCACCATAGAACACGGTTCAAATTCCTGCATACATTTACTTGCTTGTTTTTAAGGGTTCCGTAACTAATAGGTAAAACTATACTAATGTCACATTGCTGTTTGTGTATCTGTGCTGTTTGTTACGGATATGTAGCTGATAAACGAAATGAGCAACTGACGTAAAGTTTTAATATTTGGTAATATTGACTAGAAAGCGAATTTTGAATGATAAATTCAATAAAATTATTTTTGAGGTTGTAGGAATTATGAAAAACGAGCCGAAAACTTTTTTCTTACCGAAGCATGTTACATGTTATAATTGAGAGCTCATTAAATAAAATAAAAATATATTATTTATTATTTGATCATGCATTGGTAAATTAAACATATAAATTACTTTCAATAACTATCACTTATTATATATATATATATATATATATATATATATATATATATATATATATATATATATATATATATATTGCATTTGATGGCTCCGTAGCGCAGTGGCTTAGCAATGAGTTGTTGCGCTGGGGGCCGCGGGTTCGAATCCCGCACAGAACAAGTATTTGTATGGCCTACAAATAATTGTCTCGGGTCTGGATATTTATCCTCGTGCAATTTATTTTTGTAAACTGCCTCAACGACACAGGAGAAAATCCTAGTGTGGGGGTAACGTTTTATTTAAATACAAATCAATCAAATCATTCAAATAATAATATTGCAATGGAAAATTTACTTATAGGGCCGAACGAAGTTATTATAAGCGATTATTTGTTTTTATTAGATAACCGTCTCTGTAAAATCACAGTTTAATATACCCTGAAATATTTATGCAAGTTCAAAAAGGAAGAATTACAAACTCTATTCGTCCCCCACTTGGATACAGAAGTATTCATTTTTGAAAAGGATTGAGAGAAATGTGTCCGCCGCACTGATTCAGTGCATGGTGGTGGACGTCATATTATGTCCTTGCAGTATTTTGTCAGACATGCAGATTTCATCGCGAATTTTTCCTTAACCGCCATACACGTTGTAAAGTTGAAGTTACGGTGAACAATGTAACTAACAATTAAAACGGCATCTTGCTAAGTAAATTTGCGTTTAAACCTTTTCTCAAATTATATATGAGCATTTATAAACCTTTAAACATTTGTGTTCTTCTTATCCTGTCCCGTATGTATTAACTATAATTACTAGCAATGGGGTCTAGCACATTTAATACGTTTGACTGGCCAAACGATATATTGTTTTTAGTTCAGAAGACCTTTGTATTTAGAATAGCATAATCATGAATAATACATTTCCCTTAAAATTAATTTAGTAGTCAAATTCGATTAAAAGAAACAAAATAATTAGTTATTTTTTATACAATATGCAAGAAAATCCCTGTGGTTCCCGTTAAGTGCGTTATCAGAATCAGTATTCAAACGTATAGAAATAACTTTAATTTAGAAAACTCGACATTAATATAATTAAATTAATTTTAAATTAAATAATATTTGTAAATTATATGTGGATTGATTACCTCTGCATGGAATGATAACGCGCCGAATCAACGGACGGCGGCAGCAAACATCAATCGCGTGCACGCGTCTTAGCTACACTAACTGCATCAGGGTCGTGAACTCTTCACATCAGTCAGCTGTGTGTGATTACTATAGTAATCGATCATCACAACGTTTTAAAACGTTACTTCGACTGATTGTAATAATTATGCACAAACACTAATTCATCACTATAATATCTACTTTACGACCACTTTTTATCTCGATGCACTTGTGACACCGCCTGCGCCCTTTAGTGTCGAGTAGCAGGACTAGGAGAGTCAAGATCTTTCTAGAAATTTCGGGACCGATATGTACTCGAACATTCTAGATATCGCTATGGTAGAAGGTTCTGGAAACTATCTGAGCCCCTATATAAGGCCGGTATAGACCACTACCGAGGCAATATTGAATTGGCGATATAAGCGAACACTTCGAAGTGATATAACTGCGAACTAAAGTGATCAGTTGTGTTTTATTATTAGTGTGTTTTTAAGTTGTAATTAGTGTTCCGTAATTAAAGTGTCAATTTTGGTAATTCAATCGGCAGTTTTTAATTGTCTCGAACCCCACACGCGTTGCAGAACAAATATTTCAGTCTTTATTTTTGCAACTATAATAATAATAATAATATTTGTGACTATTCCGCTCCGGTATCGAATGTTTTTTGAAATACTGCTTAATCGTACCACAAAAATAAAAATCCAAAGGTGTGTGATCAGGTGATCGCTCCAGCCAGTTGATCGGGCCACCACGGTCAACCCATTTTTCACCGAATTTTTCAAGACATAAATATATTAAAATATTCCTTGTTTGAGCAATTATTTATTTTGTGATTTGAATAAAATATCGGATACAAATCACTCACGGCTGTTACTTAATTTCACAATATAAAAAACAGATCCGTCCGGAAGTAATTTACGCAGCTAATTAATGTCATCTGAGACAAAACTTTGTCCAGATAGGTATAACGTTTTACACAAAAACCTTGAGGATGCGCGCGTCGCGCAGCAGCTCACTTTGTGGCGGCCGTGTCAGTGATCTCAAAGCTGACGTAAGTAATATGTCGGCACTTGTCGGTAAGTTCAGAAGCAAATAACATTTTTAAAAATATTAAATTTAGTAAGATATCTGATTAGAAACTCTAAAATCCCATTTAAAGCAACCAAAAAAAAAATTAATATCATAATTTCTATGCCTATGTGTACACCTATACGTCCATGAAACGACCAACGGGGTTTTTGTTATATACTGTATAATGAGGGTGACAAATGAGCGCACATCTATCCTCGATTAAGGTTTCGATATAATGCCTCATTTCCAGTAAAAAGTGTATCTGGATCTCTACATTTCGCCATAGAAAACATAGCAGCATTAAGTTACTTGGTTACACTGGTATTCTGTGAGAGCGCGTCCTTCCTCGGTCGATCTTATATTTAGATTCAAGATAGTCAAAGTCCATTTATTTTATAATTTTTTTTTTAATCTATCAAACTACTGGGCTAGTTTTTCGGATAAAATAACCCAGTTCACTGCTGGAATTGCTTTCTATCTGTTTGTGAAGTTTTATCACATGAACATGCAACAGACAGGCAAATTTTTACAAGTGGCTGATCATGTTAATGGTCTGCAAACAACTCACATGGTTAAAAGGCAGTTTTTTCGATATTACAGAGAGACAATTTAAATTCACTTTTAATTTCAATTTTATTTATATGTAGAGATGAACACTAAAAAATACGATGGCTAGCCGAGATGAGAACCATACTACCAAACAGACAGACATACATACAATTTAAAAATGTTTATTCATGCGATAATACCGTTAATTATTAGTACCTACCATTTCCAATTCCGCTAAGTTTTCTTCGCCAATGTAATGACAATTATATTATACTCAATAATAAAGCCATTAAAGTTACTCAATTTATATAAAAACCTTCCAAATTTACTTGCTATGGAAAAACTTTAAAGATAAAGACCTTGAAATCTTTAATTGTTTTAAAGGTAGACATTAAACTTAGTCAATAAAGGAAATTATCAATTCTTTATAAAACAAACTTCTTTTATATCTAAAAGCAGTTGTCTCTTTAATTTGAAGACGTCACTGCATAAATATTATTTGTATGATCTATATTAAAATTCTAATTTTAATTTTAATTTTAAACCAATTTATAGACGTATTATTCTTTGTATATCTAGTATGCGTTCCATACATCCGAATACGAAGAAACAAGTAAAATGTTTGCGCGCCCGCGAACTTTTCTGTCTGTCGATTTGTTAGTTTTCTATATGATCCTATCTACACATCTGGTTTAAATAAAACTTGGGTTGATTATTGTGCGCTCGTCCATGACTCTTTTTCATTAAAAATTCATTGCAATACATGCCGGACACATTTAGTGCTTTTCTGCATCACGCGTTTTTACCAATTCCTTCGGACAAAGCTTCCGCACCGCAAATACTAGTAGTACCGGTTAGCGAGTCGCAGTTCAGACGGTGTCGACCAATCGCATTTTGATTCTTAATCGAGTTGAGATGTAAATATCTTTAAGCCACAGCGTTCACGAGGTGGACTGTGTGCTCATTTTTCACGCTTATTCTGTAAAAAAAAATCTATAATATTGGATAAAATTTAAAAATAAAGATTAATTTTGAACACAATTTCTCCAAAAAAATATTTATTGAAGTTCGAAACGTGTTTACAATGAACAAATACAACACAGAAACAAATAACAGCTTCAAAGCAAAATTCCAAAGTAGATCCATGCTGCAGCTATATTAGTAGTATAGTTGTAGCACCAATGGGTCAGCTCGACTGGGGAAGGACCACGCTCTCACAGAATACCAGCGTTAAATGGCAGCTTGACACTGCTGTGTTTCGTATGATGAGTGTAGAGAACCGGAGACCCATTTTTACTGGAAAAGAGGCATTCCATCTTAGTCTTCACGGGTGACAACGCATCTGTACTTAGATTTTTATTGAGTATAGATGTAGATGT
>JAVANC010000005.1:53839413-53898095 GCA_033319125.1 Parnassius glacialis
CCGGTTTTGATGAAGCCGAGTTCAAAGAGCCGTATACTACGCAATAAGTTCGTGGCATTTTTAAAGTCTTGAGACGACACTCGCTACTGAAAGCACCGCGACGAGCGCTTAGAAGTCTCGTCGTTGCGCATGTTCGTGTGAGTGTGCCGTTTCGAGCGTTTGTAGGAAGTTTCCTAACTGTTCCTACAATTTTACTGTGACCGTTATTTACTAGAGCGAGAAAGAGAGCGGGAGTGTATAGTTCCACCCTCAAATAGCCGTTTGTAAACCGGTTTCAAAAGTTTATCTATCATTCTTGACAATCCATACTAATATAATATTATAAATGTGAAAGTGTGATTTTTTATTTATTTGTTTTTGTCCTTCCTTCACGCAGCAACGGAAAGGAGCAATTAAAAAAAAATAAACATTTGCTATCTCTTGGCCGAGGTTTACGCTTATCGCTTAACCAAACTTACTTTTTTTCGTTATTTTACTTAGTTATCATTTACTTAAAATTTATTAGGAAACCGAAACAGAAAGTGTATTATAAATAAATAATACTCCCTTAACTTAATTTAACTAACTCTTTCGTTTAATGCCTTATTATACGCTGTCTAAGGACCATGTAGAGGTCCCAAAAATAGCCGCTATGATTCACGAAATGAAACTCGGGTTTCATATAGCAGTGAGTGTCAAAGCATAGTCAAAAAGCGTCCAAAACATTGGATTTTATTTATAGGATAAGGGTGACAAACGAGCACATAGTCTACCTGATGGTAAGTGGTTGCTGCGTTCCATAGACATCTACATCTATCTTCGATTACGAATAAAAATGCAGATGCGATGTTACCCGTGAGGACTAAGATGGAATGCCTCGTTTCCAGTAAACAGGATCTCCGGTTCTCTACACTCACAATAAAAAACACAGCAGCGTTACATTGGTATTCTGTGAGAGCGTGATCCTTCCCCGGTCGAGCCGACCCATTCGTGCTATAACTATACTACTAATATAGCTGCAGCATTGCTCTACCACGTTAAATAAAAAAAAATCAAACAATTTAAATTAACGCGATAATATCCGTAAAATTAGTTTTGTACAATGGTTTTAGACTGACCTGAGATTCCAACTCAGATAGAGCAATAGAACAGACAAAAGAGAAACGAAGTTGCAAACGAGCGCTGAATGCCACTCCGCCAACTTTTCCGGCATTTATGCACACGCCTTTGATACATAGAGCAAGGTTCTTCATGCTAGTACTATCTACATTAAGGTTGCCTAGATGGTATGTGAATTTAACTTGAAAAGAAATATGAGAATTGTGCACATTTTAACTGTTCAAAAAAGGATATCCGGGCTGCAATTTTTTTTTATTATACTGAAGTTTAAGCGGAGACCCTTTTTACTGGAAACGAGGCATCTTAGTACTTAGGGGTGACAACGCATTTACTTTTTTGTTTCATAATTGAGGATAGATGTAAATTTCTATGGGCTACAGCATCAGATTACCGTCATGTGGATTGTGTGCTTGTTAAAAGTAATAATGTCTTTCAGACTGAATTTCGGTCACAGCGCAGCGTCAAGTCTCAACGAAGACTAGCCATCTGCGCAGAACAAAATTAATGTTCTCAATTGATTGTGCAAGGACAGGGCTTTCTCTATTCCCTTACGGATGGTAAACCGACGCGACCGGAGAGAGATCAAGCGCAGTACCAACGGTTTTACGAGCTATCCGAGCCACGGGTGCAAAACACCGCAAACATTTCTGATTTCGGGTTGCTACTGATAATTTCTTAACAGAAAAATCGATCCGTTGATTGTAGCCTGACCAGAGGTTTGAACCCGCGACCTCGTGATCAGCAACCGCGTTCACGACCACTAGACTAACGAGGCAGTCAGCTGCTACCTGATGGCAAAAATAAAGTAACAGCCTATAAACTTCCGCATTTCATTTCCGAGAGTGTTATGTATTGAGTAAGTGACGATATAAGTTCCTTCATGATTTTTCCTTTACAGTCAAGCAAATGGTAAATCAGCAAATAAAATTGATTTTTTTTTTAATGAACGTTATATCTCCCACATTTTTACTTGTATCGAGGTCGCAGTTTATATACATAAATTTGACGAGAACAAACGTCCATACCCGAAATAATTGTTATTTGTAGGCCATAGAAAGATTTGATCCGTGCGAGATACGAACCCACGGCCCTCACCGACGCAATTCATTACAAAGTTACTTTGCAACTGCGCCGTCAAACTATTTCATAATCCAAATCCATGGTATCAAGACCTAATAAGGGGAACAATGTCAAAAGTGTAAAATTCTGGTACTGTTATCGACAATTCACCTGCCTATCGTTGATCATCGCAAATTGGAGCATGCCCTGCAGTGAACTATGACAGGCTAGTAAAGAAGAAGAATATTATACATTAAAAAAAATTATATGATATTTTAAACACAAAACTAGAGCGAGCCCGGTGTTGTTTTATTTTTCAAATTTATAAACTTTCTGTCAGGAACAGTAAGTAAAAGCTTATCCTTGAAATACACCATACTTGACTTGTGAAATGATGAAAGATTCTCAGAGGTATTAAATAAATTGAAGGATGTTATCAAATCATAACAATTTTACGGATTTTAATTTTAACTTTTTTAATTTCCAACGTTTCGAACGCTTCACAACACTAACAGCAGGTGTTAGAATAAGTATTAAGAGCGATAAAATCCTTAAACTTAGTTTTATTTAATGTACAATTTTCTTTTATATATAAGAAACCATTATAAAGTCTTTCTTTTTACGAGTGATAAGTATTTACTTCAACATAAATACAAAAAAAAATATTTTACAAATTTTATCGTGATTAATTTCCTCCTTGAACACAGATGCTCCATATCACTCAAAACATTGAGAAATATTTACTTTAACATAAATACAAAACAAAAATATTTTACGACTTTTACCGCGATTAATTTCCCCTTGAACACAGATGCTCCAAATCACTCGAAGCATTGAGAAATTAAGTAAAAATCAACGGAATAAAATCCGTAAAATTTTCTTTTTTACGAAAAAATTATTTTAATGTACTTTATATTGTAGTATTCGTGTGAAAAATTCTTAACATAAGAAAGTTATCAGTGAATGTCACAACATTTGCAGCTACACTCTCAGTTGAGGAAAATATCTTCTAGTATCATCTTGCTATACATGTGAACAGGTGCTGCTTTGGTTTGATTAGGCTTGCAGCACATTTATTAACTTTGATTTTTTTTGAGTGATTTTATTTTTTTTTAGATTCCGTTAAGTCTCGTGCTGTCTCTTTCATTTTAAGTCAAAGTGACTGTGACACTGTACTTAAAATTGAGTAGCTTTTGAGTATTTGGCCATATATGACTTAGGGACCTTCAAGAAATAAGCCTACTCCTTTTTAAAGGCCGGCATTGTATCTGCAATTCCCCTAGTGTTGCAGTTGTTCATGGGTGGCGGTAGTCACTTACCATCAGGTGAGCCGCATGCTCGTTTGCCCCCTCTCCTATAAAAAAATCAAAAAATAAATAATAATTAATAAAAATAAAAAATATAAAATTTTTATTTCTTACGTTGAAAAATCACATATATACTTGAGCTTGTTCTGAACGAATCAAGTGAGATTTATACGCGTAGCAATTTCCTTTCAGCCTAATATTTAAATCAGATCATGTCTAAGACCTGCATATGTGAAGGGGAAAAATTTGCATAACCTTTACTATGATAATAAATCAGATTTTCACGGAATTGAATTTTTATTGAACAATAAATTTTTGTTTAGACTTTAATATTGTACATATTATTTAACAGTAGACAAAGTGTAGGGCGTTCCCCCACTAGACGGAGTGACTCAATAGATTGCCTCATGCCCGGGCTACACTAACGAGAAATGCCGTTAATTATCGCGTTGATGGACGTTGAATGTAGGTGTGGGCACCACTTAACGCGATAATTCTACATTGCCAAGAACAATGCCGTTTCCCGTTGAACGATAACTCGAGTGTCGGTACATCAAAGAGATTAGCGCACGAATTAACGCGTTGAAGCGGCCACACTACGTGTGTCTCATTGTGCACGGTGAGCGCAACGGAGTCGCACGTATGGTTACGATAGAGTGGAATAATGAAAACATAATTACGTTTCTTGAGATTCTGCAAACAGAGCCATGTTTAGGCAATGATAAAATATATTCATATAATAAAAATTTACATTCATCAAACATAGAGTAGCAGCGGCAACGTTCATCTTGCTTGAAATTCAAGGAATATTAACGTTAAGTGGCCATACGTCCCGTTTTGAACAGGACTGTCCCTTTTCTCGGTCACCTGTCCCGTTGTCCCCAAACAAAGATCCGGGTTGCAAAATAGTCCCGTTGTCCTAAAACGCGAGAAAATTTAAAACTATGAAGTTCGTCAGACACAAACGGTGCGAGAGCGGGACCGACCAAAAAATAACCGAATGGGATAATTTCAAAGTTTTCGCAGAAATTCGTTGGGTCAAACATTTCTCACTAACAATCTTCAACACACACAACAAATTCTCTTGCATTTTAATCGAATAAAACTACCTGGTACAAATGCTCAAGTAGAAAAAGTATTTTTCTATTATGAATAAATTGTGGACGTCTGAAAAAAAAATCACTTACAGGTTCCAGTTCTAAAGGCGATGTTGATAACAAAACTTAATGTAAAAAAAACTTACCCTTATTTAAAATCATCACCAACTTTATTAAAGCAAATTTGTTCCACTGACAAATATAAATATAATTAAAAAATATGTTGCATTTAATAATTACTGTCTGATGAACCCTTGCTTTAATGAAGCTGGTGAATTGGTGATTAATTTTTATTTTTCACAGTTTGTTAAAATAAAATTTATTATAATCAATGTGATTATAATTATAGTGAATACTAATTGTATAAAGTTACAGTTTTTTAAATAAATAACATAATATTTTCTTTATTGTTAACCTGCTAACTGGGGAGTATCTATAAATAAACCAATGTCCCGTTTTGAGTTAATAAATAAATGGTCAGCTTACTTTAACGTCGTTGAACGGCATTAAAATTGAAATGACGTCGACCTTTCCAAGTGTGGCCACTCAGTTTATCCCGTTAAAATTAAGGCAATAATTGTTGCGTTTATGGACATTGACGTTTCTCGTTACTGTGGCCCCAGCATCATAGGGGAAAATTTATCATAGTGGCAAGCGGGTCGGCAACCACATTTTTATTTTTTAATTTAGGTCGTTATCATTTGTTTCCTTACGTCGCCTCTTAAGACACCCATAGTAGTGAATATTTTTACACCGCGACTACACGTTGATAAAGAAGTTTGACAAAATAGTTAGATAATAAAGTTTAAAATATAGTTTAAAACCTGTAATGACCTAACGTTATATTCACGTAAAGGAATAAACTAAAGAAGTTTATTAACAATATAATAATAATTAATATTTAATTCATTTCCAATTACACATGTTTACATACAGGAACAAATATGATTACAATTAAATAAAGTAACAATAAGTCTAACAAAAATAACATGCTATGATAAAATTAAAAATATATGTAGCTTAATAATGTAGAATCTACAAAAGAAAAAAGAAAAGTCAAGTTTATAATATTACTTACCTGCCTCAACTAGATTGAGTACCTGTTGGAATAAAGCAAACGACGAAAAGCAGTAATAGCTTCTCAAAGTAGAAGTCGAGTTGGCTAACTCGTTTATCTAAAAGTTACTGGAACTTGGAGAGCTGTAAATAAAAGCTAACAGAGTATAGTTGGTGTTACCACTTACGATTGCGAATTCATTTTTAAAACTGTATTTTGAAAGCTGTGTAAACGTTCTGGCCGAGAACAAACTGCTCACACAAAAAAACACAAATTACAGTTATATAAAGATCATGCAGTTCATAGCACCTGTAGCTGAAAGAAGACTACAGATAAGTCGCTACGTCTGAGGACCAAGATGGAATGAAAGTTAAAGTTAAAATAAGAGCCTATATGTCTCATTGCTGGGTACAGGCATCT
Source organism: Parnassius glacialis (assembly GCA_033319125.1). Taxonomy (NCBI): domain Eukaryota; kingdom Metazoa; phylum Arthropoda; class Insecta; order Lepidoptera; family Papilionidae; genus Parnassius; species Parnassius glacialis. The sequence goes on from JAVANC010000005.1 coordinate 53,845,452, forward strand.
TCTAATTTCTGAGACGGTTTTAGGGCAAGGAAATATCCGCCTCGCTATCCTAATACGTGTTGGCGAACTTCACATTTCTTCGAAATATTTTTTCTTATTTCTCAGAGCAGGTTTCCTAAAATTACAATTGACGATTCCATTGGTGCCTGCGGGGATCGATCCCGGGTTGTGCCGGCGGGGATCGAACCCGGGTTGAAGATGGAATGCATCAAAGTAGTGAGACATGAGTTTCTCAAGTCTGGGCTGTAATTCATGTGTATATCATAATGTATATCGACCCTAGTTATAAAATTGACGTCAATTGAGAAACGTTTAAAATTGATCTTTCTTTCTTTTCACTAAATGACTATAGATTATAGAGAGAGTTAGTTATGGGAATAAATTATACATAACCACTATTATGAGTAAGGACGTATGTCTTAGAGTCGATACTTATTTTTAACTCATATTATATATTACATGATTGTTTTTTTTAATCGTTAAATTTAATAATTATGATTACAAAACTTTGGCATCCGAAATGATGTTGTATTTAATTAAAAAAATACACATTTTTACAATAATAATAACGCAAAATGGATTGATTTCCAAGCAATATAATACGGTTAGTTTGAAATACTGACTGACGCAGATAAATATCTGTGGGAAAATCACTTAACTTGAACAAACCAATCAATTGAATTTCTTACAAAGTAAACTTAGAAGCGTACCCTTTAAGAGCCGGCAAACAACGATACGAGGAAACGGAAGAAAATTGTTTGTACTGGCTACAATAACCTTTAAACATCAGTTGCTCCAATATTTCTTGTAACTGTTACACTGAAAGGAAATTTATGGTTATAGAAACTTTATTTTCTCAAAAGAAATACATTATTTCACTTGATGAAAAACTTTAGATCGATGAACACAAACATAAGTGTAAAAATTATATACACTAAAACAAATAAATAGGGGGTACACTATACAATGCAACACCTAATGTCGTTGCAAAGAAACTATATTAAAAATTAATGTTGTGGCTATACACTATACCAGGACTAGATTCAGATAAAATTAAATATTTTTTTCTGATATAATTAAATTAATTTTACATTGTTGATTATATATTGTTTTAGTTTATTTTTGAAAACCGTAAATTTATTTGACAATTTATATCCAAAGGTAATTTATTCTAAATCTGTCCTCCCACATTCTTATGTTCTCTTTGCTGTAATTTGTACGTGGTTTTGGAAGATTAATGTTATTTGTACGGTTTTTAGTTTTAAGACGTATTTGTGAGGGTACAGTATTTGACATAACTTTTTCACTACAATGCATATATTATAATTGTTTGATGTTCATTAATTATTATTTTGTAATTTTTTTGTTAGTGTTTATTTTGTTTTGAGTTGTTTGCAGATCAACAAGCGATTTCTTGGGTGCAGTACTACAAACTTCAATTAAGTAGTCTAAATGTAATTTGACAAGTGAAAGGATAGGTAAATTTGACATTTTATAGCTTTCATTTATAAAAGCTTTCACCATTATGAAAGATTAGGTAAATTTTATATTTTGTTTCTTGGACGTGGAGGACAGAGTGCAGAGTTGGCACGTGGAATGTTAGAGGAGGCATGAGAGATAAGACGAATGAGTTGATCGAAATAATGAAAGAAAGAGAATTAGATGTCGTGTGTAGGTCGGAGACCAAACGGAAGGGCAGTGGTACTGAAGAGCTCCCTGGCGGGGCGTTAGCTCTATGGTCCGGAGTCCCGGAGAGCGAGAGCGCCCGCCAGGGAGTGGGGGTGCTGCTGTCGTCTCGGTTGGTCGATGTTATGACTGAATATAAAGTTGTGAACTCAAGACTTCTCTGGGTTCGCTTTAAATTGGGACTGACGAAGTTATTCCTTTTGGCTGTTTATGCGCCGGTAGATTCGTCGTCTAGGGCTGAGCTGGAGGAGTTTTGGGAGAATGTAAGAGAAGTTCTAGATTTGGCTAGGGGAAACGAAAGAATTGTTGTATGTGGTGATTTGAATGGATGGGTTGGTACCGCTCGACCAGGGTACGAGTCGGTGCTTGGAAAGTTTGGGGATAAAAGGGTTAATGATGCTGGCAAGCTTATACTGGCGGTATGCAAGGAAAAGGGTCTTCTTGTGACAAACACTATGTTTAATCACAAGAAAATCCATATGTATACTAGAGAAAGAAAGAATGAGAGAAGTATGATCGATTTGTTCCTGGTGGATGACCGACTGCGAAAACAGGTGATAGATACGCGAGTGTTCAGGGGTGCTGACCTGGGAACGGATCACTATCTAGTGATTACTAGATTTAGGGGTCTGTTCGCGGGTTGGCGCTACCGGACGGCAGTAACAGAACCACAGTCGGTCTGTCGCATCCGAAGCTGGAAGCTTCAGGAAGCGGATACTAGGAACAAATATTATGCGAAGGTAGCCGAAAAGCTTGACACCATCGATGGCAGAAATGAATGTGTGGAAAGAACATGGCAGAACCTTAGGGATGGAATGGTAAGTGCAGCGGAAGAAGTGTGTGGAACGATTAAAAGAGGCAGTAGTAAAAGAAGAGATGCATGGTGGTATGATGAAGTGAAAGAAGCTGTAAAGAAGAAGAAGAAAGCATGGTTAGACTACTTGGCCTCTAGTAATGATAAGGATATGAGAGAGAAGATGAAAGAAAAATATAAGCTGCAAAAAGTTCACACGAAAGCATTGATTGAGGAAGTGCGTGAAAGGTGTAGAATGGAAGCGGACGAAAGGTTGTCGCACAACTTTAAGGAGAACTCCAAACTCTTCTGGAAAGAGGTTGGAAGGACCCGAAGTGGTGCGACGGCCTTAAGAATGAACAAAGTGCTTTCGAGAACTAATGACGTCCTCTCAGACAAATCGGACGTCATGCAGCGATGGAGCGAATTTTATAGAGAAATGTATGCGTGTGATGATTTTAGTGAGGGATCCGGGGATGACGCCGAGACTGGTACGCCAGACCCGGGCCTCGATGACACTGAGGTCATCAGTATGAAAGAGATTGAACGTGCGATTCGAAGTTTGAAATGTGGTAAGGCTGCGGGACTAGACAGAGTTACTGCTGAAATGGTCAAGTATGGTGGGCCTCGCGTCTGGGACAGCTTTCATCTGCTTTGCAATATGTGCTGGCGGACGGGGGATGTCCCGGATGATTGGCGATCCGCAATCATTGTGCCTTTATATAAAGGTAAAGGTTCACATTTTGGCTGCGGGTGCTATCGGGCGATCAGCTTGACCAGTTTAGCAAGTAAAGTTTACTCGAAGGTTTTGACACGTAGGATGCAAGAGAAATCGGAAAGATTTCTATGGGAGGCACAATGCGGATTTAGACCTGAAAGAGGATGCACGGATCAAATGTTTTCTCTCCGCATGATCACGGAAAAGCTTCTGGCTGCTAACCAGAAGATTTTCTGTGCTTTTGTGGATCTTGAGAAAGCAAGAAAGGTTGTAAGGAAGAAAATGTGGGAACTGTTGCCGGGGTATGGTGTGGATGGTCGATTGCTAAGGGCTGTGCAGTCACTTTACTGTGACTGTAAAGCCTGTGTGCGGGTAGGGCATGACCTGTCACCCATGTTTAGCGTCCAAACGGGCGTAAAACAGGGTTGTGTTATGTCTTCCTGGCTGTTCATACTGTATCTCGACAGCTGTTTACAGAAGCTGAAAGATAGCTGTTTGGGTGTGAAATTGGGTGACATTAAAGTAAATTGTCTGCTGTATGCTGATGATGCAGTGCTTATTGCACCATCAGGGGCAGAACTGCAGGCATTAGTCACGTGTATGAAAGAGGAATGTGAAATTAAAGGTCTCCGCTTGAATGCTAATAAAACTAAGGTTCTGGTATTTGAAAGGGACGAAGAGAGAACGAAGTGTGAAATATGGGTAAATCAGGAATGTCTAGAACAGGTAAATGAAATTGTATACTTGGGGAGTGCTTTTAGCCGGGATGGAAGATGTGATTTAGATGTGGACAGGCGTGTCGCTGCCGGGAACAAAGTCAATGGTGCCCTGACTGCGTTAGTCAAAAGGCAAGGCGTAGTGAAGAGTGCACGCCTTGCAATACATAACGCAGTGTTGGTACCGACTTTGTTATATGGCAGCGAAACCTGGGTATGCCAGAAGAAGCATAAAAGCAAGTTGAATGCAGTGGAGATGCGATCTCTTCGTAAAATGTGTGGCGTTACCATGGCCGACCGGAAGCGAAACGAAGAGATTCGCAATATGGCAGGTTTGAAAGATGACCTTATCACAAAAATTGATAAGGGCGTGCTTCGATGGTTTGGGCACGTTGAGAGAATGAGTGAAGACCGAATGGTGAAGAAAATATATAGCGCGAAAGTTAATATTAAAAGGTGTCGAGGTAGACCGAGACTAACTTTCGAAGACCATGTGAGCAAACTGCTCGAAGAGGGGAGGGTCAAGAATACTCGGATACCTAGACGTGCATGTATGAAGAAGATAATGAATCTGAAAGAAGCGAAAGAGGTATGTAAGGATCGTGACACTTGGCGATCTGTTCTCTCTGGCTACCCCGTCAGGGATTGTGCGTGACGATAAGTAAGTAAGTTCTTGGACGTATTTAAAATTTTTATTTCTAATATATTTTTTTACATCTTTTATCATTTTAAAATGAAGAGTATTGGACTGAAGACTCACGGCGATAGAGTAGAGGATATCTGCTCTATCCTCTTCAATATCACAATTAGGGGATAGCCTGACCGACGCTTTTCTGCTTTGTACCCTCTCAGAAAAGGAAAATTGCATCGCAGCATTTCGATATTTCGGGTATTTCATATTATATTTAACTTACGCCTTACTACCGTGTTCTGGTGTGCCTTACCAGAGAAGAGGGACGAGTTTTGCCCTCCTGAGGAGGGACCAGCGCTAATTGGGTTGCAAATGTACAAAAAGAATACACACACATAACCCGTCCTTGCCCCGCGTTGCAAGTAAACGCAGGCATTTCCCCATGTACATCCACATCCCTCCTAATCGCCTTTGAAAACTTTTAGTTATTCAAACTAATAACGTTTTTTAAAGTGAAAACTTCTTTAGCGGCGTTGTGCACACTTTTTGTATTGGGTAATAAACGTTAAACTCGCGTCAGGTCACGTGTCCTGATCGAAAATTCGTAAGACGGACGGAGAGTAGACAGCCGGCGCGGCGTAGGAGAGGAAGTAAGTAGGGTTTAATTAATTTTCATTTATTAATTAATATAATTTTATTATTAAGATTAGGTTTCGATCGAGTCTACTGTACTGCTGACGAAATTATTAATATAGATACATATGTACTTACACATTATACATGTAATATTTGTAATATGTTTATACTTTATAGCATTAACCTATATTTTCATAACATTACAATAAGCACATGTGCGATGTAGGTTTACCAAACAAATAATTTCGAATGAAAATAAATGAAATAAGATAATAATAAATAATATCCGCCATTCCAAAATATCAAAAATGCACAATGTTAATATTCAAGTTTTCACTTCTGCCGGCACTCCCGGAGTGCAAACCGTCGTTTTTTTTTCTTTTCTTTCGCCGCGTACGTGTTTAAAATAATAAATAATAAATAAATAACTTTTATTTATTATGACATAAAATATTATAGTAAATGTTTCATTGAATCCATAGGCTCCCAAACTAGTGTAAAACTGTGTTTCAGGAGCCAGTGGCTTCTCCCATAACATTGCATTATTAATTTACGCCTTAACATAACATTATAACCTATTAAACATAAAAAAAGAAAGGGGTACTCACTAGCGCATATCTATGTGTGTGTGCGGTTGTGCGTGTGTGTGTGTGTGTGTGTGTGTGTGTGTGTGTGTGTGTGTGTGTGTGTGTGTGTGTGTGTGTGTGTGCGTCATCTTCATAATCAAGTTGTTTAAACCACAACAATATATGCTTCTTAATAAGGTTATTATTGCAGTTTTTTATGTGATATTTTATATTAAGTCTGTTATATAGGTGTTGAACAATAACATCAAACTGCTTCTGGGCGAATTTTGTTTTTACTTTGGGAATATGCCAACGGTGAAGCCTTGCAGATGATTTAGGCAGGAAAGGAACAACTCTTTTGTGATAATTTCGTAGACTTTCATAAACAAATAATTTTCTAACACTAAGAACGTTGGCTTTATCATAGACATCTGTTGTTGGGTGCCTGTAGGTTATGGCAAATAACACTTTCAGCGCTGCTCATTGTGCACGTTCTACAGTGATCAAATATGATTTTGCTGCGGTACCCCATTCACAGATACAGTATCTAAAAATGCATTCACCAAGGGCTTTATATGTTTGTAACGCTAATTTATAGTCAACAACTGTTATTAGAGTTTTAGAAACATAGATACGTTTTCTCAATCTTGTAGATAAAGACATTATATGCATTTTCCAATTTATTTTATCATCAATTTCAACCCCAAGATACTTTATAGAATGTACCCGCGACAAAAAGGAACAGTCACACTCATTAGTCTACGATTGCATGGACATGTGTGAATTTTAATTCTTATGTCGATGTCAGGTCCTCCTGATGTTGTCATGCTATAGCACATAAACTTTGTTTTGTTGGTATTGAGGGATAACAAGTTATTTTCTAGCCATTGCATCACTGTAGAGAGACAATCCTCTGTAAGGTCCAACACTTGTTGCCAATTTTTATCATGAACGAGTAAAACAGTGTCGTCTGCAAACATGAGCAAGTCAAGATTAGGCAAATTAATTTTGCACAGATCATTTATATAATAAAAGGAAGAGAGGAGACCCCAGCATACTACCCTGTGTAACACCGTAGGTACATTCTGTGCTATCACTCTCATATCCTTCGACCCGTACACGTTGTGATCTTCCGACTAGATAATCCGCGAACCAGTCACGATCTATACCCCTGATCCCCACATTCTCCAATTTAATCAATAAGATAGTGATCGAAACGGTATCGAAAGCCTTCTGGAGATCCAGAAATACACCCATGCACTTGTTCCCACCATCAAGGTATGTAGAGATTTTTCTAGTTAGCGTCAGGACTGGGTCTTTGGTTGACTTACCTTCTCTAAATCCAAATTTATTATCACTCAGTTGGTTGTTAAGCTCAAGATATCGCATGAGCCTCTTTAACTGACTTTTCTAACACCTTAGACAAAGTCGAAAGGATGGAGATAGGTCTATAATTTGTAAGATTATGGGGATCACCTGCTTTATAAATAGGACACACAATAGCTTTTTTGAAAGCTGCGGGAAAAATGCCTGTTTCAAGACTCAAATTACATCTATGTGCGATAGGATTAGCGAGAAATATTATAAATTTCTTAAGAAATTTAACTGTGATATTATCACAACCAGAAGCACTATGTAATTTGAGTCCGGGGACCATATTTCTGACCTCAACCGGATCAGTCTGTGTAAGGAACATAGAGCCTACATTTACTTTACAGTAAATGTAGGTAAATGAAGATACACGGGATACCGGTAGTACGGAAAAAGTTAAATTTATATTGACTTGAAATTTATCTGTAACCATATAATACTGCCTCGTTAGCCATGTGGCCGTTAACGTGATAGCTAATAATGAGGTCCCGGGTTCGAATCCCGGGTCGGGCCACAATCAGTTATTGGGTTTTTTTTGTCAAGAAATTCTCAGTAGAAGCCCCAAGGTCAGAAAGTTAGCTGATCTCTCTCCTTTTGTGTCGAATTACCGTCCCAACGGACTATGAGAGTGAAGGAATAGAGAGTACACCTGTGCTTGCGCATACAATATGGCACTAATATCCTGTTTTACGCAAATTGCTAGTTTCCGCAGAGATTGGCCACCGTGACCAAAAATGGTTCTGAAGGAATATAAGTCCATTATAATACAAATGTGGGTTATATTAAACCTTTTCTGTTACTATGTCCAATTAACAAACAAATACAAAATGACGACAAACTGACGAAGACTGCACATATCGGGTATTGACTTGTTACTGGATTGTTTCGATATCTGTTACAATTAAAATTTACATTGTTTTTAAAGTAAATTAAATTAATTATACCTTGCGAATTTGTATACTTAACAAATTGAAGTTTTTGTTATTATGTACGATTACGCGCAATTAATTTTTCTCTTTATATCGTCACTCATTATCATCATTACACAATCAGGCCTGCTGGACAGAGTTTCCCTTTCAATGATCACCATAGAACACGGTTTAAATTCCTGCATACATTTACTTGCTTGTTTTTAAGGGTTCCGTACCTAATAGGTAAAACTATACTAATGTCACATTGCTGTTTGTGTGTCTGTGCTGTTTGTTACAGATATGTAGCTGATAAACGAAATGAGCAACTGACGTAAAGTTTTAATATTTGGTAATATTGACTAGAAAGCGAATTTTGAATGATAAATTCAATAAAATTATTTTTGAAGTTGTAGGAATTATGAAAAACGAGCCGAAAACTTTTTTCTTACTGAAGCATGTTACATGTTATAATCGAGAGCTCATTGAGTAAAATAAAAATATATTTATTATTTGATCATGCATTGGTAAACTAAACATATAAATTACTTTCAATAACTATCACTTATTATATATATATATATATATATATATATATATATATATATATATATATATATATATATATATATTGCATTTGACGGCTCCGTAGCGCAGTGGCTTAGCAATGAGTTGTTGCGCTGGGGGCCGCGGGTTCGAATCCCGAACGGAACAAGTATTTGTATGGCCTACAAATAATTGTCTCGGGTCTGGATGTTTGTCCTCGTGCAATTTATTTTTGTAAACTGCCTCCACGACACAGGAGAAAATCCTAGTGTGGGGGTAACGTTTTATTTAAATACAAATCAATAAAATCATTTAAATCATTCAAATAATAATATTGCAATGGAAAATTTTCATATAGGGCCGAACGAAGTTATTATAAGCGATTATTTGTTTTTATTAGATGACCGTCTCTGTAAAATCACACTTTAATATACCCTGAAATATTTATGCAAGTTCAAAAAGGAAGAATTACAAACTCCATACGTCCCCAACTTGGATACAGAAGTATTCATTTTTGAAAAGGATTGAGAGAAATGAGTCTGCCGCACTGATTCAGTGCGTAGTGGTGGACTTCATATGTCCTTCCAGTATTTTTCAGATATGCAGATTTCATCGTAAATTTTTCCTTAACCGCCATACACATTGTAAAGTTGAAGTTATGGTGGACAATGTAACTAACAATTTAAACAGCATCGTGCAAATTAATTTTGCCTTTAAACCTTTTCTCAAATTATATCTGAGCATTTATAAACCTTTAAACATTTGTGTTCTTCTTATTCTGTCCCATCTGTATTAACTAAATTATGTAACCACGCAAAGCTTTCCATCGAAAGAAACCAGGATTTCAATGAAATGGGGTCTAGCAAGTTTAAGACTATCGGCTGGCCAAATGATATATTGTCTTTAGTTCAGAAGCCCTTTATATTTATGAATAATACATTTCTCTTAAAATAAATTAAGTAGTCAAATTCTATTAAAAGATTTTATATAATAAGTGTGACAAATGAGCGTACATCTATCCTCGATTATAGTTTTGATACGATGCCTCATTTCTAGTAAAAAGTTTATCTTGTTCTCTACATTTCGCCATGGGAAAAATAGTAGGGTTTAGCTACTACTATGTTACACTGGTATTCTGTGAGAGCGCGTCCTTCCCCGGTCGAGCAGAATCATTGACGCTCAAACCATAACATAGCTGTAGCATGGCTCTACTACGTAAGTTAATATGAGCACACAAAATCTTACCTATTTAACGTTCGCTGTTTTTGTTCTCAATGTTTTACATCTTATATTTAGATTCAAGGTAGTCAAAAACCATTTATTTTATAAATTTTTCTTTTTTTATCTTTTACATTTTCGGATAAAATATAGCCCAGTTCACTCCTAGGATTGCTTTCTATCTGTTCGTGAAGTTTCATCACAATCAATTCAGACATTTAAAATGTTCACATTATTCCGAACACGCAAACAGACAGTCAAATTTTTTACAAGTGGTTAATCATGTTAATGACAAGCAAATAACTCCCATAATTAAAGGGCAGTTATTTCTATATTACAGAGAGACACTTTAATTTTATTCATAAGTAGAGATGAACACTAAAGATATACGATGGCTAGCCGAGATGAGAACCAAAGCTTTTTTTATGGGATAGCGTGACAGACGAGCTCACTGTCCATCTGATGGTAAGTGGTTGCTGTGGTCCGTCCAGGCATCTACATATATCCTGGTTTGCGAATCAAAATTCAAATGCATTGTCACTAGTTAGGACTAAGTTGGAATGCCTCTTTTCCAGTAGAAAGGGTCTACGGTTCTCTACACTCATCATACGAAACACAGCAGTGTTATGCTGCTATTTTACGCTGGTATTCTGTGAGAGCGTGGTACTTCCCCAGTCGAGCCGACCCATTTGTACTACAACTACACTACTAATATAGATGCAGCATGGCTCTACCACGTATAAATTAAAAACAGGCAGACATTTAAAAACTTTTAAAATGTTTATTCATGCCATAATGTCGTTAATTATTAGTACCATTTCCAATGCCGCTAAGTTTTCTTCACCAATGTAATGACAGTTATCTTATACTCAATAATAAAGCTATTCAATTTACATAAAAACCTTCCAAATTCACTTGCTATGGAAAAACTTTAAAGATAAAGATCTTGAAATCTTTAATTGTTTTAAAGGTAGTCATTAAACTTAGTCAATAAAGGAAATTATCACTTCATTATAAAACAAACTTCTTTTATATCTAACAACTGTTTCCTTTTTAATTTCAAGACGTCACTGCATAAATACTATTTGTATAATCTATATTAAAATTCTAATTCAAATTTAATTTTAAACCAACTTCTACACGTATTATTCTGTGTCTAGTATGCGTTCATTCGAATACGAAGAAACAAGTAAATTGTTTGCGCGCCCGCGAACGTTTCTGTCTGTCGATTTTTTGCGACAAAACTCGCGATACCATCCATACCATCTGGTGAATTGACGGCTCACCACTGTGCGATTTAGAAGAATTTTTCATCCTCCCACAACTTCCTTGTGGAATCGATTACCACCAGAAATTTTTCCGACCCGATACGACTTAGGGATCTTCAAGAATAGAGACTACTCTTTTTTAAAAGGCCGAGGTTGATTTGACTGGATTTTCCGTGATTCTTTAAGGAGTTTGTGAACCGCAATTTGTTGTGAGATCTCTCAGTTCTTTAAATAATACTGAAACTTGCGGAATTTTGACCCTTCTTTGCTGGGTTGCAATCCCGATTCACATTAAGGGCAATATTAAAAAGCGTGAAGAGATACTTATTTAAAGTGTGAAATAAGTGCGTGCGAACTATTGCAAATAAATACAGCATCGAAAGTCTAAAAATAATTATTTCAAATGTCTTTGCGAATGTCGCCTTAAATAAAACTATCCAAATCCATAGTATCTAGACCTAACAAGGGGAACAATGTCAAAAGTGTAAAATTCTGGTACTGTTATCGACAACTCACCTGCCTATCGTTGATCATCGCAAATCGTAGCATGCCCTGCAGTGAACTATGACAGGCTAGTAAAGAAGAAGAATATTTTAACAGTGGTAGAGCCACACGGCAGCTTTTGCTGTCGCACGGATGGGCCGGCTCGAACCAAGGTGGTACCACGACCTCACAGAAAACCAGCGTGAAGTAGAGGTTTACCTCTGCGTTTCGCTTGGTGAGTGCAGGTGGCCGGAGGCCCTTTTTACTGAAAATGAGGCATTCCATATTACGGGTGACAACGCATCTACATTTTGATTTCTAATAGAGGATAGATGTAGATGCCTATGGGCTGCAGCAACCACTTACCATCAGGTGGACTGTGTGCCCATTTGTCACCCTTATCCTATAAAAAATCCATTCTATCTTAGCCCTCAGGGGTGAAAACGCATTTTGATTCTTAATCGAGATTAGATGTAGACATTTTTGAGCCACAGCGTCCATGAGGTATACTGTGTGCTCGTTTGTCACCCTTATTCTGTAAAAAAATCTATAATAAATATATAATATAATATAAACTATATATAACATAAAAGGATAAAATGAAAGAATAAAGATTAATATTAACACAATTTCTCGAATAAAATATTTATTGAAGTTCGAAACGTGTTTTCAATGAATAAATACAACACAGAAATAAATAACAGCTCAAAAGCAGCATTCGGGTGGAAATAAATGTAATCTATTTGTATTTAAAATTTGTGCCGTTGAAAGAATTTCTCTATTTCTGTTAGTTTTTATATCATTTAATGAATAAAATTAAATTATTTTTATTCAATATAGGTTACAAGTGCACCAGAGTGTGTCGACGAGGGTTGCGTTCCTTATACTCAGAATGACCAAATGGTAATGGCTGAAGATCATACAGGTTTACGCACCAACCCCGGCACATCCCGATCAGAAGGTGGAGGAAATGTATGAGGATATATACAGAGCCATGCATTCCTCCAAACCCAGTGATGTCTCAGTGATAGTAAGGGTGAAAACCGTCAGCGATCACCAAATGGTGAGAGGCACACTGAACCTAATAGTTAAATTGGAGAGGTCTCGTCTAATGAAGTCAACGCTCCGTCCCCCTCGTGCTCTATTCCAAATTCCTGAAACCTTTCAGCTCAAGCTACAAAAACGTTTTCAGTGCCTAGAAGACTGCAATGAAGTGGACGATATGGATGACAAGCTCGTGGAAACTGTCCATGCGGTCGTAGCTAAGTTTTGCAAGACCCGCCGCAGAAGAACACAAAAACTATCCGATCACACTCTTAATCCCATGGCTGTTAGACAGGAGATGAAGCTACATTCTTCAACAGATTTGACAGCATACAGGCAACTGAACAGACAGATCTCCAAATGCATGCGGCGGGACTTACGCACCTTCATTACAGCTTGTATTGAAGAAGGGATCGAGCGGAACCAAGGCTCTTTTTTTCTTTTTTTCTTTACGTCTTTGCCAGAGATCTGTCTGACAGAAAAAGCCAACTGTCAAAGCTAAAGACCAAGTGTGGCAGCATCGTTTTCGGGACACCTGAGATTTTAAGCGAGATTGAGAGGTTCTATTGAAAGCTGTAAACGTCATCGTTAGAGCCACACACAAGTGTGAGTAACGATCCAAGAGCGAGTCTTATTAAGAGCGAGTATTATATCAATATTCCGAAGATATCCCGGACGTCAGTCTGAGCGAGACTAGAATGGCCCTCCAGCCCCTGGAAAGGGGCAGGGCCCCAGGTGAGGATGGAATTACAGCGGAGCTTTTGAAAGCGGGTAGTAAACCGGTACCTGAAGTCCTTTAGAAGCTCTTTCCATCCTCCATGGTGGCACTACGCCGGAGGCGGGGAGCAAAGTGCGGTGGTCCTGTTCTTCAAGAAAGACGATAACGCTCTCTTGAAGAACTACAGACCGATTTCCCTTTTAAGCCGCGTCTACGTGCTGTTTTCGAGAGTCATTACGAATCGTCTCGCACGCAGATTTGACGACTTCCAGCCCCCCGAACAAGCAGGTTTCTGAAAAGGCTTTAGTACCTTGGACCACATACACACCCTTCGGCGAATTGTACAGAAGACAAAGGAGTATAATCTGCCACTTTGCCTTGCGTATGTGGACTATGAGAGATCCTTTGATTCCGTCGAAATTTGGGCGGCGCTGCAGTCACTTCAGCGATGCGCAAATTGACTATCGGTATATTGAAGTGCTGAAGTGTTTGTACAGTAGAACAACGAGGCTATCCGAGTACAGAATCAAAATACGAAACCTATCCAACTGCAAAAAGGTGTAAGACAGGGTGACGTTATATCCCCGAAACTCTTCACCGCTGCATTGGAAGACGTTTTCAAGCTACTGGACTGGAAAGGATGCAGTATTAATATCAATGACGACTACATCACCCACCTTTGATTTGCCGACGATATATTCCTTATGGCAGAATCACTGGAGGATCTACGCACTAAGCTCAATGACCTCAATAGTGTCTCCCAACGCATAGGTCTTAAGATGAACAAAACAACATGGACAAAACAAAAATCATGTTTAACGTCCATGTCACACCTATGCCGGTGGTTGGTGGGAGCACTAACCTCGAAATTGTTGACGAGTATATTTACCTGGAACAAATAGTCTAGCTAAGTTCAACTTCGACCGAGAGGTCAACTGACGGATTCAACTCGGCTGGGCAGCGTTCGGCAAACTACGACACATCTTCTCGTTAAACATACCTCAAAACCTGAAAACGAAATTGTGTAACAAGTGCGTGTTGCCAGTGATGACTTATGGATCTGAGACGTGGTCCTTCACAACTGGCCGTATGAGAAAGCTTGAGGTCGCTCAGGAAGCTATGGAAAGGGCCATGCTCGGGGTTTCTCCGCCGTAGAACCAGAGTGACCGACATAGCCCAACGGATTTGTAAGCTGAAGTGGCAGTGGGGCGGCCAAATAGCTTGAACAAAGGACAACCGATGGGGAAGAAAGGTTCTCTAGTGGCAGTCTCGTACCAGCGAACGAAGTGTAGAGCGTCCTCCTACTAGATGGAGTGACGACCTGGTAAGACATGCAGGAAGTCGATGGATGCAGGTGGCTCTGGACCGTGCTTTGTGGCATTTCTTGGGGAGGTCTATGTTCAGCAGTGGCCTAATGAAGGGCTGTGATGGTGATAGGTTACAAGAATACTTTTAAAAGTAATTTATGCTTAAACCACTGATTTGGATCAAACTTCTGTTTTGAGAAGAACCGTCAAGGAATTCAGCGAGCAGATACAAAATAATATGTGGTACAATTAAAAATGAAAATACTTAAAAACAGCCTGGTAGCAACCACCTTATTCCCAGTTGTTATTATCAGTCATGTACTACTTTCATAGCTCCACTAAAAAGTATACCATAAAGTACACCCAAAGCGATATCCTGAGCTACATGCATCCATTTATTTCTTGCATATCTTATCAGTTCATAACTTCATCTAGTTGGGGCTACCCTATACTTTATTTACCGATACTATGTTGCGGAGGAGTAACTTTCTCTTTTGTTGGAAGTAGGTTTTAGTAGTATAATAAACCTTATTAGACAATTTTGCTTAATAAATATTTTAAATTCACTGACTTTCTGGAGTTTTATACGTGGTAGAGCCACGCTGCACCTATATTATTGTTGTAGCAGGAATGGGTCGACTCGACCGGGGAAGGACCACGCTCTCACAGAATACCAGCCTAAAGTGGCAGGTCAACGCTGCTGTATTTTGTATGGTGAGTGTAGAGAACCGGAGACCCTTTTAACTGGAAACGAGGCACTTCCTTCTTAGTCTTCACGGGTGACAACGTATCTACATTTTGATTCGTAATCGAGGAGAGATGTAGATGTCTATGGGCCACAGCAACCACTTACCATCAGGTGGAATGTATGTTCGTTTGTCACCCTATCCTATAAAAAAGTCAAGTTACTGGTGTTACAGGCTTGTGCTTATTGATAGTATTAACAGAGTTTACAACATCTATTTGAATAAACTATTTTTCATTTGTGTAAATACATTATAATTTTGTAAATATACTCAGAGGTATACAGGTAGAGTCATGCTGCAGCTATTTCAGTTGTACAATTGTAGCACGAATGGGTCGGCCCATTCGTGCCATTCGGTAAAATAGCAACTTAACACTGCTGTGTTTCGTATGGTGAGTGTAGACGTTAATCTTCACGGGTGACAACGCATCTACATTTTCTTTTTTATTGAGGATAGATGTAGATGTCTATGGGTCACAGCAACCACTTTCCATCAGGTGGCTCGTTTGTCACCCTATCCTTTAAAATGTCTATTAATATATTACAGTTATTTTATTACAATAAACAAGTAAATTATCAAACGAAAAATTATTTAAAAATACATGCAAAATGAAACAGGATACAACCATCCGCCTTACTAAGCCTCATTGACTCATTGTTGTTATTTACGACTTCGTTTACATGCGAGTGCCAACGCGTATACACTACTCGGCACGCAATATAACAGCATTCATTTGTAATAATACATTTTTATTACGCAACTGGTTCTTATGGGATAGTAACAATTATTGCCAATGATTGTTATTAGGTTTGAAATTATTTTTGTGATCCTTTGAACAATATTATATTGAATAAAACAATATTTACGGATTTTATCGCGATTGATTTTATAGAATAGAATAGAATGAATTTTATTTAATATTGCTATTATATATTTCCAACTTAAATACACTAACCTAGCTGTTTCAACATCTGCGAGACTTCTAATCTTTCTTACAGCATATGCTGATGAACTAAGTCTGCTTGCTAATTTAGTTATATGGGGGCCCCATTGAAGTTTCGCGTCAATAGTAATACCAAAAAAAACAGTGGTATCCACAAGCCTCAACTCCTCCCCATTTAAGAGTACATTGGTTTTCTTTTATTTATTTATTGGTTATCTTTTTATTCTTTACATTTCGGGTGCATTACAGCATTCTTGTGAGCCGTGGTAGCTCGGGAGTGCTCGCTGTGAGTTTCACAGAACGCAACTGATGCGATCTCGATCCCCGTTGGCACCAACGAAGTTGTTGATTGTAATTTTAAGTGCTGATTAACCACGTGCTTGGCGGCGAAGGAAAACATCGTGACAAAACCTGTATGGCTAAGATATTCATATAAGATAAGAATATTTCGAAGACTTGTGAATTCGGCCAACACGCATCAGCGCATTGCTACGGACATTTCCGTGCTCTTAAATCCCTTTAGAAAAAAAAGAGACCTGCGACCAGCAGTGTTATGCATTTTTTTATAGGGTGAACGAGCGTGTGGCTCACCTGATGGTAAGTGTCGACCCCGTGAACAACTGAAACACCATGACAATCACAGATGCATTGCCGTCCTTTTAAAAAAGAGTAGGCTCTTTTCTTGAATGACCCAAAATCGCTCGTGGTAGTCGACAGTAATATCAGAATAGGCAATAACTTTACCTTGTACAATTATTGTAGTAGTCATGGTCACGGGGGAGTTAAACGCAATACAATTCATAATACTAGTTTAATTAAATGAAAGTACTCGCGTCAATATAACAAATCATGAATATATTATTACTTGATGCCACATTATAAATATTTCATTGACGTCTAACTGCAGGTCAAAAATCTTACCTGAATCCGTCGGTACTTCCTGCATCACTTAATCACTTAACAAGTTGTCAATCTAAGCACACTTTGCTTACCGGCACGAAGCTGCCACACGAGAACCTTTCTTCACCATTGTTTGTCGGTTCTCCGAGAAACATGGCTGGCACATTGCCACTTTTACTCTGTTACTCTGTTTCTACTGAGAAACTACGAGCTCTTTAGAGTTCACGGTGCGGTCTCCAAATTCCAAATAATAAACCACGTCTCAGATCCATATGTTATCACTGGCAATACGCACAGGTTTTATAATCTTGTTTTTAAGTTTTGAGGTAACGTGACAATAACATGTGTCGTGATCTTTCAATTTCAATTTTCAATTTAATTCTTTATTTGCGCAATATGGGTATAGATGGTGTTACAGTGGTCAGTTTACATTGTTGATCGCCATATTTAGGCTCATGCCATGCAAAAATTCTCAATTACATGCTATAGTTTAAATTAAAATTATTACATATCAAATTACAGTGTCTAAATTATTATTAAAATAATCTCAAATTAGATTAATTAATACACAATCCCAATTTTGTAAAATAAATGTCACATAAAATGTCTAATTAATGTCACAGTACCACTAAGCCGGTTACAATACTACATCTAATAATTTGTCTTCAAGAAATTCCCTTACCAAATAATATGATTTTTCTAAAAGTAGTGTCTTCACTTTTTTTTAAATAAATTATTATTTGAAATTTCAAGCAGAGAGTTGGGTAAATGATTATACACTCTAGGAATCATACAAAATACACTGTTGTTTAAAAGTTTAGTTTTGTTAGACATGAAGCTTATTTGGAAAGGGTATCTCTTGCTTTTTAATTTAATAAATAAGTTACTATTATTTCTTACAAATAGTACCATATCCAGTATATAAATACACGGTAGTGTCATTATTTTAATTTTTGGAAATATCGACCTACAGCTCTCGGTTTGCTTCATTCTATATATAGCACGAACGCATCTCTTTTGCGCTCTAAAGACCAACTCTTTTCCTACAGAGTTGCCCCAAAACATAACACCATTCATTAAAAGAGGAGTAACATGTCCATGGTAAGCCGTTAAAACTGTGGATGTACTGGCAGTTTTGGACAACATGTAGATCGCATATGAATATTGATTAAGTTTCGAACACAACATCTCTGTATGTGACTTCCACTTTAGTTGAGAATCAATGTTCAGTCCCAAGAATTTTGTTGTCTCTACTTCTTCAATTTTTGTTTGTGTATAGTAAATTTTCATGTCCGTTAAATTGTGAACTCTGTTTTGAAACGTCATTAATTTAGTTTTTTCCAAATTTATTTTTAAATTATTTAAAGTCAACCATTTAATAATATTGTCTAAGGTATTGTTTATCTCCAATTCTATTTGAGTTTTATCTTTTCCTGTAAATATAATTGTACTGTCGTCAGCAAATAAAATAGTGTCATTGCTTGTTACTTTCGGGAGATCATTTATGTATATAATAAATAATAATGGACCCAGTACACTGCCTTGTGGCACACCAAAGTTATTGATTTTGTACTCTGATTCATAGTCACATACAATTTTTTTGTGAGGACACAATCTCGTTATGTGTGTAGACTGTTTTCTGTTACCAAGATAGCTCTTAATAAGATCATGCGTATTTCCCCTGACTCCATAGGCAAATAACTTATCTAGCAATATATTGTGGTCAACATAGTCAAATTCCTTTGTTAGGTCCATATAAAGGGCGCATGCATGATTTTTATTATCCATGTTTACCATAATACTCTTTAAAAATGAGAAAACTGCCATATTTATAGTTTTGTTCTTTCTGAAACCTACCTGCTCTTTTGAAAATAAATTATTTGTTTCGAAATAATTATTTAATCTCTGATGAATTACTTTTTCAAAAACTTTGGATAGAACCGGTACTAATGCTATCGGTCTATAACAGCTCATGTCATTTCTGTCGTTTTTCTTAAAAATAGGTTTGATTATGGTAAACTTTAATATGACTCAGTACATGTGATAATTTGATAGAAACATATTTTAATACTTTGGTTGAAATATCATCGTAACCCGTACTATTCGTAGGTTTTAAATTTAAAATTATTTTATTTATTTCATTCGGTGTTGCGGGTTTCATAAATAAAGATTTAGATTCACTTGAGATATTAATTGGTGTTCTATGCGGGACCAATTTGGTGATTTGGTTAATATAATATTCGTTAAATTTATTCGCTATGCTTATGGGATCCTTAATTGTAGTGTTATTGATAGTAATTTGTTGTATTTCCTGATTTGGTAAATTAATTGTCCTATTATTAATTATAGTCCAAGTAGCTTTGCATTTGTTACGAGCACTATTTATGAAATTGTCGTTTGTAACCTTTTGTGTGAATTTGATAACACGACTCAGTCTTGATGAAAGGTCTATAAAACTTCCTTTATTATTTTCTGTTCGGTTTTTCCTATATTGCCAAAGAAGCTGACGTTTACGTTTACAGCACTTTTTTATACCTTTCGTTATCCATTTCAGCTTCGCTTTTGTGTCTTTTTTAATATATTTTACAGGAAAACATAAGTTATAGAAATGACAGAAAAAATCATAAAAAATGTTAAACGAAGTATTTGGATCATTACTATTAAACACATCATTGAAACTCAGAGCGTTAATGCATTCTTTAAATTTATCTAAATTCTCTTTACAGTAGTCCCGCGTTTTAATGTACCAATATTTGATCAGACAACTTACTTTTACTGGACATGTAAGTACTTGTGCAGTGTGATCAGATAACGCAAGTTCTAAAACTCTTGTTTGTCAGTCACGAACATTATACATGAAATTGTCAATACATGTGCCACTTACCAATCTAGTGGGCTCTTTTATTCCTATTTTCAGGTTATACGCAGACAGAATTTCACTTAACTCAATAGTTTCCTTACTTTTTTTCAGAGTATTAATATTAAAATCGCCACAGAGTATTACTTTATTTTTTCCAAGGCAAAATTGATTTAATAAAGAAGTAAATGTTGCTAAAACTTATTGATGTCTTCGGAACTTACCCTGGGGGGTCTGTAAATGCAGAATATATATAGTTTATGTTCAGGTAATTGTATTCCTGAACATTCGATTACACCTTCAATCGAATATTTTTTTATGTTACTGATTGGTATAAACTTTTGTGAGTTATGTACCAGAATACAAGATCCACCACGACGATTCCTACGACTAAACACTGAACCCAATGAATAATTTGGAAAGTTTAAGATATATAAATCACTACTAGACATATTGTGTTCGGTAATGCATAAAACTTTAACATCTTTTACACTTTCTATAGATTCTAAAGATGTAGTTAATAAGTCACACTTGTTTATGAGGCCGTTAATATTTTGATGAAGTATACTTATTTGGTTATACACGAAAAAAGTTGGTAGAATTAATTTCAGAAGGTGTTTCAATTACCATGTCCGTTTGGGTGCTACTATTAGAAAAGTTATTACATTTTACAAGGTCGACAAACATGTCAGTTTGGGTACTATTTTCAGTAGAGGTCAGCTTTTACAGTATATTTCATATTTTAATTTATAATCCACACGTAATAATTCTTGTAGAAGTAACTGGCTTGTATATAGAGGAAAATATTTGCGCCTAGGTATTATGACAGAATAATTCATTTCAATAAAATTAACACACTTAAATTCAGAGCATATAAATTTAATTTCATAATTTAATTTTCTTTCATTAAGATATTTGTTACGTGGTACTTCTGATACTAAAATATTGGGTTTGCTCGCATTGTTTAAAAATTGTCTAAGGAAAAACAATAGTTCACGAGGATTTTTATCATTAATTCCTCCAAGTATTATTACAAAATCATTGCTGTTCAATTTGCTTAACTCAGATTCTGCAGGCGCTAACACCTCTTTTAATGGGGCTCCATACTTCGAGTAGCAAGTTACTATAAAGTCATAACCAACGAAATTCTGCAGTGTTTCTCTTATTTTATAACCTTGTTCATCCGCTACAATAACAATTTTTCGTTTCCCTACTTTATTACCCTTTTCATCGGAATTTATTTGCTCTTTACTTGCATACAGAAGAGGAGTGTCACAGTTTATTTCTGTTTTTTGTTGATTATCTTTTTGCAATATTTTATTTGAAAATGTAGTACAACAGGCAGGCAAGTTCATGGGTTCAGACGGTATTGTCAAAATATTTAAGTTGTCATTATTTATCGCATTTTGATCTAATTCATGTAAAGGTCGATTTGTTTTGGAAATTGGGGAATTATTTATACTTTGACCATCTGTTCCTGGGTTTGTTATTTGTGCTGGACTTTTTAAGATCTTATTTTGTGGATACTTTCTTTTGCGTCTTGGAGTAGGCGTCATACTTTTCCTATCAAATGTGTTTATTCTTTTGTATGAGCCGATTATTTTTAAGGACTTATCAAGGTCAGCTTTTAGACGAAAATTTTCGGAATTAAGGTTCTTAATCTCTTGATTAGCACTTAGAAGATCGTTTGTTAATGATTTAATTTTTTCGTTTTTTTTTCTTTTTCGTTAAAGTTTGACTATTGTTGTGTAAGGTGTCAGGTAGACTCATTATTGTCGTATCGAAAATGCGTGATTCTTCGATGTTTGTCATGTCACTTAGTGAACTAGTTCTGTAAGGTTTTCGATATGTTATGTTTTCTAAATCCATGTTTCATTGAGTCTGTTCTGTTTTTTGTATAATAATTGTAATTAATTTTGTTGTTGTTTATACGAGTATAGCACTTTGCAAGCGAACTAATTATTTTTGATGTTCTCTTAAATTTATGAAAACGAAGAAATCACAAAAAGTGTAATTGATATTTTGTGCGATCCGAACTCACACTTCGTCATTTATGTAGTCAACACTTAATGCATCGCGCTACCCGTTCATTGACTAATACATGTGAAATTGCGGTATAGGTTGTTCGTTGATAACAAACAAAAGTTCGTTAAACAGATTTAAAATTGTTCTTTAGATCAAATTCCATTCCTTTTGTTTAATGATGACCGCTGTTTTTCCGTTTTTTTTTTATTGGTTTGTATCACTTTTTTTCACTTTGTCACTTATAACACTTATTGTTTATTTAAAATAGTATACATTACACTTTGAGCACATTATTTGAGTTTTATTAGGATTAATATTGCCTTTCACTAAACTTTGAAATGTTTTTGCTTGTAATTTGAGTAATTCTAGTCACACTGAAATTTTAATTTAACCACTGGAATCATGGATTTAGTAGCATTAAAATTAATACTAACACAACTTTAAACGCGAATTTTAACTAATTATTATGACTGTTTCTTTACGGAGCAATTTAGCATAGATGTTCGTTCATTCGACTCCGCGATCTCCCGATCGCTGCCCAGCCGAATCAAATCCGTCAATTGACTTCTCGATCGAAGTTGGACTTACCTATTCGGATTTGTCGTAGTTAAATATTTATTTAAATTTACATTGTTATTATAAATAAAATACCTTATAAAAAAATTAAACATAGGTACTGGTTGACTACTTCAAGCGTAGTGCTCTCACAACTACTGGCATGGACTTTCCCATGACCTTTGTTTTGTCCGTGTTTATTTTTAGACCTATCCGCTAGGAGACACTATTGAGATCATTAAGCACAGTCGTATATGTACTCACCCATTGATATTAATACCGTATCCTTTTCCCGTCAAATAGCTTGGAAATGTCTTCCGAAGCAGCGGTTGCAGGGATATAATTTTACCTTTTCTTACACATCTCTGCAGTTTCCGTATACTACTTCTGTACTCGCATGCATTTGGAGTACAGAGATCTGTCTGTTCAGTCCTCTGTATGTCATTTCCTGTCTATGAGTCATAAAACTCAGAGTGTGATCCGAGACTATTTGGATTCTTCTGCGAGCTGCGAGTGTGCTTACAGAACTTAGCTCCGACGTGATGGACAGTTTCCTCGAGTTTGTCGTTCATATAGTCCACTGTATTGCAGTCTTTTAGGCATAGAAAACGGTTTTTTAATTCGAGCTGAAAGTTTACGGGGCTTTGGATTACAGTTTCATTGAAGATACTCTATTAAACATGACCTTTCCAACTTAACATTGATTGACGTGCGTTTCCATTTTTAACCCTTGCGACCACCGAGAGATCAATGCACAGTTATCGTCTGATGATTACAATGAACTGAATCTCTTTTTTTTTAAATTACAATCCAAATATTTCATAATATTTATATACTCGTACAAAACTATTTCGTTGAAAAATGATAACAGTTATGAAAATGAATTTTGAATCTAAGTTTGTCTTTGATATTTAAATAATTCAGATACAGAGTCAATTGTTTAAATATTTGCCGTGACTGAACGTTTCGTCTCTTTGTAGAAGAATTTACCACAAGATAAAGTCAACAATCGAATAATGCTATACATTACATTAGTATATAATTAAAATGTAAAACGGTTGCCTTTGCCTATTAGCAAAGGTTAGCTATAAATTATACGTCTTTTTTCATATTTTTTCTTAATTTTTGTATTATTATATGTAATATAAAAATATAACTGTCAGGACATAAGCGCAAGACCATAACAATACTTGTATCATATGGGATTCGAACCCACAGCGCCAGTAATTACTATCTTCACCATTACAGCCTCTCAAACGTCACTGCTGAATAGAGATAATTTTTAATTATTTAGTGATGTATACATGTGGTATCTCGGTGAGTCTGGGCCCACGAACACTTTTTTTAGTACTTCAAAAGCCATCCTAGAAATCTAATCATTAGTACCCCAATGCGTAATTCCTGTCTATACAAAAAGGTTTGCTCTCATATTATGAAATTCAGCTGCCTGTAATATACTCGACCACCGTCTAACCAACGATTTTACGTACTTTCCGAAGCACGATGGTAAAACAATGCCAAGTTCCTGATTCCGGGCTGCTATTGGGAATTTCTCAAAAAAAAACCCCAACAACAGATTTTTGACAACAACAGACATGCCGTGTAGTGGCAGTTAAGAATATCCACTACACCATATCTTCCCGTGGGTGTCGTACAAGGCGACAAAGGGAACAGGCAAGAGATGGGCAGCAGCGTCTTCCTAATAACAACAAACTTACAATAAAAAAACTGCGGTTGCTAACCCGCTACCAACCGTGGCAACTATGGCAAATACTCCCCTATGATGAGAGTAACAAAGAAACGGCCCCCAGTCCCCGGCGGCCCCGCTGTTCCTGGCTACGGTGGCGAACATGATAACGACGGGGCAGGGGGTGCTAAGAATCTCCGGTAGAGGTTCGGTTGCCACCTAAGACGACTCGACCTGGCAACATACAACGCACGCACCCTGAAGACTGACGAGAAGATCGTGGAGCTGGAAGAAAGGATAGACAAGTTACGCTGGCATATTATAGGATTATCCGAAGTCCGAAGAGAGGGGGAGGACACGGTAATCCTCGAATCCGGCAACTTGCTCTATCACCGGGAGGGCGACCATCTGTCCCAAGGAGGTGTCGGATTTATCGTCCACAAGTCTCTCGTTAACAACGTTGTAAAGATTAAGAGTGTGTCGACGAGGGTTGCGTACCTTATACTCAGAATCACCAAACGGTATTCGATGAAGGTCATACAGGTTTACGCACCAACCTCGGCACACCCCGATGAGGAGGTGGAGAAAATTTATGACGATATCTCTTGAGCCATGAGCCACTCCTCCAAAGCCCAATATACGGTGTTAATGGGAGACTTCAATGCAAAACCAGGCACAAGAGAGAACGGTGAGCTGAAATTAGGGAGATTTGGAATAGGGCAATGGAAACCAAGGGGCCAGCAGCTAGCCGACTTCATGGAGAAAGAGGGACTCTTTATGATGAACTCTTTCTTCCAGTAGTGGCCCCACAGGAAGTGGACATGGTTAAGCCCCGAGGGTTCCACAAAAAATGAGATTGACTTCATTATGACGACCAGATGACAACTGTTCAGTGATGTGTTCGTGATCGCGAGGGTGAAAACTGGTAGCAATCACCGAATAGTTAGAGGCACACTAAACCTAAACGTTAAATTGGAGAGGTCTCGTCTAATGAAGTCAACGCTCCGTCCCCCTCGTGGTCTATTCCAAAGTCCCGAAACTATTTTTGAAAGGTTTCGGGACTTTCTAAAAAAACTTTTAACCCGAATTACAAAACCGTTTGCAGGGCCTAGAATACTGCAATGAAGTAGACGATATGAATGACAAGCTCGTGGAAACTGTCCATGCGGTCGGAGCTAAGTACTGCAAGACCCGCCAGAGAAGAACACAAAAACTCTCCGATCACACTCAATCTCATGGCTGTTAGACAGGAAATTAAGCTACATTCTTCAACAGATTTGACAGCATGCAGGCAACTGAACAGACAGATCTCCAAATGCATGCGGCGGGACTTACGCAACTTCAATACAGCTTGTATTGAAGAAGCGATCGAGCGGAACTAAGGCGCCAAAGTCTTTGCCAGAGATCTGTCTGCCAGAAAGAGCCAACTATCAAAGCTGAAGATCGAGTGTGGCAGCATCATTTCCGGGGCACCTGAGATTTTGAGTGAGATTGAGAGGTTCTATGGGCAGCTATACACGTCATCATTGGAGCCACACGCAAGTGTGAGTAACGATCCAATAGCGAGTCTTATGCGACACTATTCAGATGTCAGTCTGAGCGAGATTAGAATGGCTCTCCAGCACCTTAAAAACGGCAAGGCCCCAGGTGAGGATGAAATTACAGCGGAGTTTCTGAAAGCGGGTGGAAAACCGGTACTTGAAGTCCTGCAGAAGCTCTTTAATTACGTCCTTCATGGTGGCATAACACCGAAGGCGTGGAGCAGAAGTGCGCTGGTCTTATTCTTCAAGAAATGTGACAACGCTCTCTTGAAGATCTACAGACCGATTTCCCAGCTGAGTTGCGTCTACGTTGTGTTTTTAAGAGTCATTACGAATCATCTTGCGCGCAGACTTGACGACTTCCAGCCTCCCGAACAAGCCGGTTTCCGAAAAGGCTTTAGCACCATATACCACATACATACCCTTCTGCAAATTGTACAGAAGTCCGAGAAGTACAATTTGCCACTATGTCTGGCGTATGTGAACTATGAGAAAGCCTTTGATTCCGTCGAAATTTGGGCGGTGCTGCAGTCCCTTCAGCGGTGCCAATTTGACTTTCGGTATATCGAAGTGCTGAAGTATTTGTACAGTAGAGCTACGGTGGCTATCCGAGTACAGAACCAGAGTACGAAACCAATCCAATTGCAAAGAGGTGTAAGACAGGGTGATGTTATATCCCCGAAACTCTTCACCGCTGCATTGGAAGACGGTTTCTAGCTTCTGGACTGGAAAGGATACGGTATTAACATCAATGGCGAGTACATCACTCACCTTTGATTTGCCGAAGATATAGTGCTTATGGCAGAATCGCTGGAGGATCTAAGCACCATGCCCAATGTCCTCAATGGTGTCTCCCAACGAATAGGTCTTAAGATGAACATGGACAAACAAAGATCATGTTTAATGTTCATGTCAAACCTATGCCGGTAGTTGTTTGGAGCACTAAGCTCGAAGTTCTTGACAAGTATGTTTACCTGGGACTAATAGTCCGACTAGGTAAGTCCAACTTTGACCGAGAGGTCAATCGACGGATTCAACTCCTCTGGGCAGCGTTCGGGAAACTACGACACATCTTCTCGTCAGACATACCTCAAAATCTTAAAACGAAACTGTACAACCAGTGCGTGTTGCCAGTGATGACTTACGGATCTGAGACGTGGTCCTTCACTGCTGGCCGTATGAGGAAGCTGAAGGTCGCTCAGCGAGCTATGGAGAGGGCTATGCTCGGGGTTTCTCTGCGTGATAAACTTAGATATGAGGTTACCGACATAACCCAACGGATTAGGAAGCTGAAGTGGCAGTGGGGCGGCCAAATAGCTTGAACAAAGGACAACCGATGGGGAAGAAAGGTTCTCTAGTGGCAGTCTCGTACCAGCGAACGAAGTGTAGAGCGTCCTCCTACTAGATGGAGTGACGACCTGGTAAGACATGCAGGAAGTCGATGGATGCAGGTGGCTCAGGACCGTGCTTTGTGGCATTTCTTGGGGGAGGCCTATGTTCAGCAGTAGACTTATGAAGGGCTGTGATGATGATAGGTTACAAGAATACTTTTGAAAGTAATTTATGCTTAAACCACTGATTTGGAACAAACTTCTATTTTGAGAAGAACCGTCAAGGAATTCAGCGAGCAGATACAAAATATTATGTGGTACAATTAAAAATGGAAATACTTAAAAACAGCCTGGGTAGCAACCACCTTATTCCCAGTTGATATTATCAGTCATGTACTCCTTTCATAGGTCAACCAAAAAGTATACTATAAAGTACACCCAAAGCGATATCCTGTGCTACATGCATCCATTTATTTCCTGCATATCTTAATTCTTTTCTAATTAGCTCAGGACCATGCGTTGTGGCATTCCTTGGGGGGGGGGGGGGGGGAGACCTATTATCAGCAGTGGACTTATGAAAGGCTGTAATGATGATGATGACAGATTTTTGGCCCAACCTGGGATTCGAACAACGAGATAGAGAATTTGTCAAAATATATTCTTCCAGAAAAGCCATACTAGAAAATCTGTAGATATAAGGATAAATGCTTCTTAGCAAAATTAGTATTTGACGACTCCGTGGCGCATTGGCTTAGAAATTGACTTGCAACGCTAAGGACCGTGGATTCGAATCCCACACTGAACAAGTAAATGTATGACCTACATATATTTGTTTCAGATCTGGATTGAATAAAACGGTTTTTTACGGATTTTATCGCGTTTATTTTATTATTTTTATTCCCGACGTTTCGAGTGCTTTTCAGCAACCCATGGTCACGGGGGGGACTGAGATATTTGACGTCCCGATGTCACAGTTAGCCCGGCTACCTTCAGTTTTTTAATATTAATTTTTGGTTCGATTTACGCAGAATGAACTAACAGTGTCCTGAAGTCTTGCAGTGTTATGCTTGGGTTTGGATTTAATTTTGTTAATTATAGGATCCCAAGCAGATGGCAGCACCCATCCATCTTCTCTATTGAAATTAGGATGTTTTTTTAATTTCAATAGCCTCGCGTATCATCCTTGGTAGGAATCGGTGTTCTTTTGCAAGGATTTGTGGTCTATCAAATCTGATGTAATGGCGGGGACGATCTTGAACATGTTCACAGACTGCAGACTTCCCAGAGCGTCGGCGCTTCACGTCAGCTATATGTTCTTTCACGCGGGTTTTAATGGATCTTTTTGTTTGTCCTATGTAAGAGAGACCACATTCGCAATCAAGCTTGTACACTCCTGCATCTTGTAGAGGGATATTACACTTGACGGATGGTAAAAATTGACTAATCTTCTTCGGCGGCTTGAAGTATGTTTTAATAGAAGCTCGCTTCAAGATGTAGCCAACCTTGTCTGTGACTCCTCTGACATAGGGTAGTACAGCAGGCACACGCTCGACTGCGGTTGGCTTCACTCGTTCACTGTGACGTAGGCGCGGGACCCGAAGCTTGTTGTCTTGCAATACTTGCTCGACGTACTGAAGCTCGGCGGCCAGATGTTTTCTGTCACAGATCCCTCGTGCTCTCTGAAACAAAGATTTTCCCACGGTAGCTAACTGTGATGGATGATGGTGCGATTCACCATTTAAATATCGGTTAGTATGGGTCTTTTTTCTATACAAAGTATGACCAATAGTGTTATCAGGATTTCGGATGACTAAAACATCTAGGAAAGCTAAAGAATTGTTTGCCTCTAACTCCATTGTGAATTGTATTTTAGAGTTTATGGAATTAAGGTGGTCTAAAAATGCAGTTACTTTGTCAGATGGTAAAATTGTGAAAGTGTCGTCTACATACCGCTTGTAGAATCTTGGATTTAAATTAAAAATAAAAATAATAAAATAAACGCGATAAAATGCGTAAAAAACAGTTTTATTCAATGTGTAGTGTTCGCGTAAATATAAGAAATCATCAGATCTGGATGTTTGTCCTTGTGCAATTTATGTTTGTAAACTAAACCACGATACAGAAGAAAATCCTAGTGTGGAGTTAACGTTTTTTTTTAAAGAAACAAGATAAAATCAAATAACTGAAGTGTTTATATTATTAAACGGATTGTGATGAAACTTTGCTGAGGAGTAGTATAGTGCGCGTGTCCGCGAATTTATCTGACTAATAGGTGTTTCAGTGCATGCCGGGTTTAGCTACTATACTCAAAAAAGCTACTTAAATCTAATAACATTATTTTCACGAGCTCCATTAATTTGCGGTATATTTATATCGCGACACGAATACTTGATTTAATAATGAAATATGTTGTGTGGCATTATGCAAGAGTATTTTGTTTGACGATTACATCATGGTTATAATACGATAGCGAGAGAAAAAAAATCGCCATTATTTATAATTTTTCGTGTCATTTTCAGACCTACATAATATATATACTAATTGAAGAATTTGCAGATTATGCCTTGCTGGACAGGTTATTCCAGGATATTTATCTTAATCTGGAATCGTTACTTCGTGAGTACCCACCTAGCATTCTTGAATGGGTTGGCAGAATGCTCGTGTGTCTTGAATAAAATCTATTTAACTTTATACAAATTATAAGCTGTGGTCATATCAGTGGCGTAGGATATGTTGCTGTCACTCGGAGGTGCTAGAGCCAAAAACACCTCCTCTCTCCCTATCACTTCATCATCAGAAATATCTCAAAAATATAAAATCAGTAAATTTCTAGTATAGAATTTGTATAATAGATCAAAAAGAAAACAAAGTATAATGTATTTTTTATTTTTCTATTCCTTTATTTGCATCATTTAAATGGTTAAGACTCCGTTTTGTGAAAGAATATTCCACGTCTAAAGCCTCTTAAAACTGCTACCCAGGTAGGTTAGCACTTTTTAGAGGCGAACACATACGCCATACACATACGTATGTGTATGGCACAACTGGGTCACATGCTATTAAAAAAATGTCTTTTTCATTGAAGTTTTCTGGTTGAACTTCATAGAACTATTTATTTGTAGAATGTTTATTCGATGTTTTTTATGTTTATGCTATTTGTCAGGAAGCTTTCACGGCTTCATCGGTCTGACACGAATCCAAAGCATATTTAACGTTAAAGGAACGAACGGTTCCATGGTGTAATGGTTAGCACTCTGGACTCTGAATCCAGCGATCCGAGTTCAAGTCTCGGTGGAACCTTCCCTTTTTGAAATTACTAAAAAGATACAATTTTAATATAAATAATAAAAACTAAAATTAAAATAATTTTCCATATTGAAGTCGGGGCCTTGATTCTCTTAATTACATGTCTTAGCACTGACTTCAGAGTGGGAAATTATTTATACTTTTTTAAGTTCTTTGAAGACGGCTTTCACGCTTTATTAAAAGTGTTATTTTTGTTTTTTTTTTATACAGAAGAGAAGGCAAATGAATATATAATTCACCTGGTAATAAGTGATTACCGTCGCGTCTAACGTTGGTAGTAATGCGTCCGTATTATTGAAATTGTGTCCCATTACGTTACGTGGACCACGTGGTAGGGAAATAGATACGTATGCGTTGCTTGACCAAGGCTCGACTATTTCGTTAATTGACGACGACTTAGCGCGCGAATTAGGAGCGGAAGGACCGATAAAGCCGCTGAATATTAGAGGCGTAAACAATAGTCAGCGCGAGGCCGATAGTAGGCTAGTTAACATAAGCATACGTGGCAAGACGCGCAGTGAGGAGTATAAAATAAATGCGCGGACAATAGCAAATTTAAAGATAGATTCGCAATCTGTAAGTAAGGAGTGTTTACGTTTAAAACACTTACGCGACCTGCCGAGTTCGGTTTGTTACGACGACGCAAAACCGAGATTATTATTAGGCGCCGACAACTGGCATTTAATAATCACCCGTAATTTAAGGATAGAGCGTCGAAGGCAGCCTATAGCTGCACGTACGTTATTAGGGTGGGTAACAGGGAACCGTGCCGCGATTCACGTGTAGGGAAGACGGTGAGACCGTATTACACGTCGTAAGCGTAAGCGGACGCTCAGATAGGGACATCCGAACGTTTGCCAGTCAGGACGAGGAGTTAACGGAACTCCTCAAACGGCAGTACGAGATAGATTTCATAGGTATCTCGCTAAAGAGTAGGCCGCGACAAGAAGAGGAGCGCGCTTTCGAGATATTCCAGCGCACCGTCAAGAAGTCGGCGAGCAATACCAAGTTGGACTGCCATGGAAGGACGACAACGTGCGGATGCCACCCAGCTACGAGATGGCCGCTCGAAGACTGCGGACGATCGAGAGAAAAATGGACAAGTCACCGGAGTTTCGAGACGCCTAGACAGCCCACATAGACAACCTCCTGGCAAAAGGATACGCAAGGGAAGCCGAGGGGACAGAGAGAGAGGACCCTAAGAGCTGGTACCTGCCACACTTCGCCGTACGGAATCCGAACAAGCTGGGGAAGACAAGAGTGGTTTTCGACGCGGCAGCGCG
Organism: Parnassius glacialis; assembly: GCA_033319125.1. Classification (NCBI taxonomy): domain Eukaryota; kingdom Metazoa; phylum Arthropoda; class Insecta; order Lepidoptera; family Papilionidae; genus Parnassius; species Parnassius glacialis. The sequence goes on from JAVANC010000005.1 coordinate 53,877,235, forward strand.
TGCGTCCGGTAGATGTCTTAACGATTATTTACTCGACGGCCCCGACTTGTTACGAAACCTACCGGGCATACTGTTTAGATTTAGGGAGAATGAAATAGCCGTGTCCGCGGATATTAGGGAGATGTTTTTACGTGTGAAGATCGACCGTCGCGACCAACCCGCGCAATTGTTTCTGTGGCGAGGTAACGAGCGATCCAGCCCACCGCGGGAGTACGTTATGACATCGATGATTTTCGGTGCGAGGAGCTCGCCGTTTCTCGCACATAGTGTTAGGGATCATAATGCGCGCGCACACGCAGAAACACATCCGTTGGCGCTTAACGCTATCGTACGTAGTCACTATATGGACGACTACTTAGACAGTTATGCTACGGTAGAGGAGGCGGTAAATACGGCAAGGCAGGTTACGGAAGTGCACCAGAAGGCTGGTTTCACCTTGGCAGGCTGGAATTCTAACCACGCAGCCCTATTGGGAGACAAGCCGGAGGAACTACTGGCGAGCAAGCCTAAAGAAGTAGGCTTAAGGCAAGACAGCCCAGGCAGGACACTAGGGTTGTTATGGATGGCCGACGAAGACGCCCTGACGTTCAACACCTCTATGAATAGGGTGCCGCAGGAAGTAAAGGCGCTACAGCGACCACCGACTAAGAGGGAAGCATTAAGCGCAGTCGTGTCAGTGTTTGACCCACTCGGGCTGCTTAGCTACCTCACCATCACCGCCAAGATCCTGCTACAAGACCTATGGCGAATGTAGAAGGTCGGATGGGATGATTAACTACCCGAGGAGGCAGCGGATGAATTTCAGAGGTGGCTGCGAGTCGTCGAGGAGGTGTCACGACTGCGACTGCCTAGGTGCTATGCTCCTACGGGGGGAGTGGTAGAGCGTCAACTTCACGTTTTCAACGACGCAAGCGAACGTGCGTACGCATCTGCGGCATATTGGCGTATACGATATCGCGACGGAACGATTAGGGTACGGTTAGTGGCGGCCAAGGCGAAAGTCGCCCCTATAAAGGCACAAAGCATACCGCGTTTAGAGTTGCAGGCGAACTTGATAGGCGCGCGACTCCCGGAATTCGTGCAAGGCGAGCACAGAGTGGTAGCCGATAAGGTAGTGTATTGGACAGACTCCACTACGGCGCTCCACTGGATACAGAACGATACGGCGCGTTACACCCCACGTTGAGCCACGTTCATAGGTTAGGGGAGATAGCAGAGAAGACGTCACCCGAGCAATGGAGGTGGATACCGACCGCTGAAAACATCGCGGATCAGGCAACGCGTGTGAATTATATAAACAAAGAAGAGAGCGACAGATGGTTTACGGGACCGCCATTCCTGTACGAGGATGAAGACAGATGGCCTCGACGTCAGGAAGAGAAGGCAGGGAATGAAGATGAAGAACTGGAGGAAGTCGTGGCGCACCAGACCGACACCAAGGGCGCTCCACACCTGCCAGACATCGAGAGGTTCTCTTCCTACGAGCGATTGATCTGGGCCACTGCACGGATACTATAGTTCGTCGATGCCATAAGAGGAAGGGCGCACGGACTGACATTGCAGCACATCCAGAGAGCAGAGCGGATGTGGATAGAACGTAGTCAACAAGAAAGCTTCGCTCAAGACATAAGTCGACTGCAGCGAGGAAAGAACCTGGCAACCGGCAGCGCGTTAAGGAAGCTCGACCCCATATTGGAGGATGGCATATTACGAGCTAGAGGACGAATCGACGTAGCCGACGTGGACAGCCAGATGAAGAGGCCCGTTATATTGAACGGACGCCACCATTTTGTAAAGCTGTTTGTGGAAAAGGCGCATCAGGAGGCAAGCCACGCCAACAGGGAGAGGGTGGTAAACGACCTACGCACAAGATATCATATCCTTCGATTACGACCAACAGTAAGAGAAGCGGAGCGGAGATGTCTGCGATGCAGGGTACTAACAGCGTAGCTTAGCATAGTTTAACAGCTAACATCTTAACACTGCTGTGTTTCGTATGGTGGGTTTGGATAACCGGCGACTCTTTTTTACTGGAAAAGAGGCATTTTATCTTAGTCGTCACAGGTGACAACACATCTGCATTTTGATTATTTATTGAGCATAGATGAAGATGTATGTCTATGAGTCACATTAACCACCTACCATCAGGTGAACTGTGTGCTTGTTTGTCAACTTATCCTATAAAAAATAGTATTGGTTGACAAAATGAACATCAACGCGTGCAAAGCCGCAGGTAAAAGCTCATAATATAAATAAATATCGAAGTTTCACTAAATTTTCAAATCAAAATCAAAAAAATCCTGTCATGTATTTTCCAGAAAGTAATCTAGAAAATAATTTTCGAGTTTCTTTTTAACTGTTAATTTACAGTCAGGCCTAGGCACAGTCAGAGCCGTGGTAGCTCAGATGGTTAACGCTCGCTGTAAGCTTCTCAGTAGTTGAGCAACCTGGATTCGATCCACGCCGGCACCAATGAAATTGTTAATTGCAATTTTAAGTGCTGATTAACCACGTGCTCGGCGGTGAAGGAAAACATCGTGAGGATACCTGCATGTCTGGGAAATAAGAAAATAAAATATTTCGAAGACCATGTGAAGTTCGCCAACACGCATTGGGGCAGCGCGGCGGACATTTCCTTGTCCTAAAACGCCCTCAGAAATGAGAGGAGGCCAGCGTAAATAGGCTGCAACTTTACTTTTTACTTTTACAGTCAGGTCTGCCTTGCCTTAGCCAGTCTATATCATTAAAAAGATTTTGTATTAAATACTTTGTACAATTTTTACCATAGTGGTTTCAAACTCTAGGCTTAATTAATTTTCCTTCTCTGTTTCTCCTAGTTCTATTTGTATTTCATTTTAATGTTTTTTATTAATGTTTTCCAAAATCTCGTTTGTAAAAATCTCGGATGAAATTTTTTAATGTCCTCTATATAAGAGGCAAAATTGCAACCATACACACCAAGTCCGTATGTTATGAGGCAATCCAATGAGGCGTTCAGTTTCATCACTCGTGGCTATTACTTTTCAAAATGGCTTGGCACTTTATGGATATTTCTACTCAATGTAATACGACAAAACTTGAGAACATTAGTGAACAACCACCGCTGACCGTACGAGGAATCTGAGGAGGAAGAGGAGATGAACAAGAATAATTTCAGTCGCCAAATTTCGTCAATCAAAAGAGTGCACCGCGTCGAGGTGAAGTTTACACTTGTAAAAAAGTATGCCTTCTCGCTCTAGTATAGTGCTTGCGCTTTGTCATGTAGGTGTCTTAAGAGGCAATTCATTAAAACCCAAAGAAGGTCTTATCGCGTCAGATATATGGCACTATAACTATACTAGTGATAAGTATGGTGGCGGCGTAAGACAATCCACTACACCATATAATTCCTAATTGCAACTATGACTAATATTACCTCATGCGGTAGTCTATGGAGAGGCTTTTGTTCAGCAGTTGACTTTTGACAGGTTGTAATGAATGTTAAAAAGGAATGATGATGAACCATCTCATTTACTCGTAAGCCAGACGTAAAATACCCGGACGGGTGACGTGGAGTAGCATCTAAGGGGCGTGACGTTTGAGATCGCAATTACTAAAAGAAAAGAATAGAATAGAATGGAATGAAAGGGAAAAGAATGATATGGAATATAATAAAACAAATTTTATTCAAAATAGATTACAGTTAGTTCTTATTGAAAGCCATTTTTCACTATAACATACATACATTTTTATTATCCTCCTTGACCGGAGAAACCTATGTCCAATCATGAACATTTATGGGCTGATGAATAAAAAGTATAAAATATTTTCCCTTCGTCGCGCAGCAAGTACGAATCACCTAAACCTTCTATTCGTACAAAATTTGATTGCGTAATATATTTTACGCAGAATTCACATTTTACTAGTGAACTGTTACAGGTTACTGCGATCCATAGCTCTTGACACCGTTCTTGAGAGCGCTTATCATCTTGACTTTTGTTATCTCGTCTTATATTAAACATTATTCGAGAAATTTCCAGTAGGTACACTTTATCTCTACTTTTGAATTATTACATTCTGTCTTTTATTTCTAGTTTCATGAATTCATTTTTCTGCTTGTTAAAAAGAGTTAAAATTGGGATTAAAGTATGAACTTGCATTTTTAATGGAATGGCTTTGCATTAAAATTAAACATGCGTGGTCAAAGATTCGTGATTAGCCTAGCCTACTTTTGAATAAACTATAACATTCACAATTTTCAAAAGTGTACGACGTACTATTCTTTTATACAATTGTTTTTACATTCAGTACATATATGAGTTAAAAATGGAGCCCTCAAAAATTCGCTAACCGCCAATATTAAAATATGTTCTTTCCGATAAGTTTACAAAGTTGTTAGAACTTCATAATGAATATCAAATTTTCAAAGCTCATTCGTGATAATAACACAATAGTACTATGTAGGTCAATGTACCATTGTACTACTATTGCATTATTAATTCATACTATCTAGCTGGTATTGGTTTCTCGAAGCAAGATTTGTTTTCAGCAACAATTCCCCGTTCGTGAAAAGCAATTTCCTTCAGAGAAAGTGTGGTTAGGAATCTCTTGAGAAAATTTCCCTCTCGAATTCCTTTTTGATAAAATTTGCGCTCGTTTGAGTTGAAAAATAGCCTTTCAAATATTCTTTTCTGGAAAAATATTCTCCAATCAATCTGGAATCACGTCATGTTTTTTCATTAATTTTATCTACAAATTAATTATAAAAAGTAATAAATTTTGATCGAAACTAATAATCGAATAAAAAAATATAATGGCCTTAATATCGTACAAATAGACCTACCCACGATGCTCATCAAATAAAAATAATTTATTATATAATTTATTTGACTGGAATCGCAGCTAGCTAGTTATCTCTAGGGGCAATTAAGTCGCTAGTAGTTTCTTTTATTATTAAATTTCCAAGTTCTTAAAATGTTTAGTGTTTTTACTTTTGGTGTATTTATCTTTCTTTTATTGACCCAGCATTCTGTTTTTATAAAAAAGCCACTATATAATGAACTCATTTTATTATATTTTCTATATTGTACAGGGTGGAATTTAAAGTGAATGTTTAATGATTTAAGACTTAGAGAGTAGAGTAGAAAGACCACAAAGACGAATGCTCTCGAATGGATAGCGCTAAGCCATATCTTATATTGTGTTAATACTTGGACTGTCAAAGGGGAGTGTAAAAGATGCAAAGCATCTTGTAATGCCTTTAACAATCTGCTTACGAGTAAACGTTTGAAATCTACTGTTTTAAAAGGATGTGGGCAGAAGTGGCAATGGCTGTCAACCGATGGTTAAATTTTTTTCGAGTGGCAGCCACGTACCAGATAGCGTGACGACCTGGTAAGATAGGGATGAAGTCGATGGATGCTTGTGACTCAGCCAAACTTTGTGGCATTCCTTGGAGGAATCCTATGTTGAACATTGGACTTGTGATGAGGTTATAATGATGACGATGTTGATAAAAAGGATATGTCTGTGTAATATGTACGTTGCACATCAGTACGTAAGCAAACTTTCGTCTCGCATATCCTGAGAAGAAATTATGATATCGGGGTCAAAACAATTTCAGTCGACACTTATTTACATAAAACGTTTACGTGGTAGAGCCATGCTGCAGCTATATTACTGGTATAGTTGCAGCACGAATGGGTCGGCTCGACCGGGGAAGGACCACGCTCTCACAGAATAACAGCGTAAAATAGCAGTTTAACGCTGCAGTGTTTCATATGGTGAGTGTGGAGAACCGGAGACCCTTTTTACTGGAAACGAGGCATTCCATCTTAGTCATCACGGGTGACAACGCATCTGAATTTTGATTCGTAATCATGGATAGATGTATAAGTTGATGGGCCGCAGCCGATCACTTATCATCAGGTGGAATCTGTGGTCGTTTGTCCATCTTATAAAAAAAAATCAGTAAAAGAGAAAACATTTTTTATTTTGTTGTTAAATATCACATTGCTTTTAAATACCATGCGTGATTCTATATTAAAAAAACAGGCGAAGTGCGAGTCGGACTCGCGCACCGAGGGTTCCGAACAAATCCATAGGTATATAAGTTTAAAATTATTAAAAATATTTTTATTATATGATGTAACTAAAAAATTATGCTTTCCGCAATTTTTCCTTTATCTGTACTATAAAACGTTGCTTCGTACCAAATTTTAAGATTCTGAGTTCACGGTAAGTACCCTGTAGGTTTTGATTCCCTTGCGAATGTCGAAAATTTGCGGCATAAACGGCTGTATCTTTTGATTGCGTTGGCTTAGAAGTTTGATTTCTTACAGCTCCAAGGGGGGACAGTAGACTTGAGTATTTCATATGAATTTCAGCTTGATACCTCCACGCGTTTCTGATAAAAAGGCTCTTGACTGAGAGACAGACAGACAGACGGACAACAAAGTGATCCTATAAGGGTTCCGTTTTTTCCTTTTGAGGTACGGAACCCTAATAAAAATTATATTTATTAGCCTCGTGTAGTAATGGTGTAAAAAAATTTCGTCTCGTTAGTGTCACATGAAGCGACTGTGGGAAAAGTCGGAGTGACCTCCAGTAAAAAGGTTGTCCTGTATTTCGCCTTCTCTTCGTCAAAAATATTCACGCACTAATAAAATTGATATTATAAATATACTCATATATGTATTTATGTTAAATTAAAAGTTAAAGTTAGAACCTTTACTTACTGGAAAAGAGGCATTTCATCTTAGTCCTCACGGGTGACATTGCATCTGCATTTTGATTCGCAAGCGAGAATAGATGTAGACATCTTTGAGCCACAGCAACCACTTACCATCAGGTGAACTGTGTGCTCGTTTGTCACACGTCGTGTGATAGCTCAAGGCCAAAGCGCCCTTCGTAAATTTTACAGTACGCGAAAACCTTCGATCCTGTCTTCGAAACTGTCCTCCGCTGTCACCAATGAAATTGTTGACAGCGGGGATCAAAGTACTACAGGCATCAATATCTAACAAAAACCGCGTGATTCTCGTTTAGTGATTTATCAGAATTGATGGATCCGTGGCGATTAGCACGCTCTGCAGCGCTAAGGGCCGCGGTTTCTAATCCCGCATATATTAGTATTTTAAAGATATATGTTAGATATATGTGCGTGTGCGTGTGTGTTTGTGCACGCACGAGCGCACGCGCGCGCGCGTGTGTGTGTGTGTGTGTGTGGTGTATGTATGTCTCTCTCTCTCTCTCTCTGTGTGTGTGTGAGTGTGTGTGTGAGTGTGTGTGTGTGTGTGTGTTTGTGTGTGTGTGTGTGTGTGTGTTTGTGTGTGTGAGTGAGTATGTGTGTGTGTGTGTGTGTGTGTGTGTGTGTGTTAGAGAGATCGTGTGAGTGTATGAATGTGTACGCGTTTGGGCGCGTGTGCGCGTATGCGCGTGTACGTATGTGCGCGTGTGTGCTTGTGCCCGTGTGCTAGTGTGGGCGTGTGTGCATACGTGCGTATGTGCATGTGTGCGTGCGTTAATAAAAGTTTGAACATTTCTGTTTATAACAGTTTTAACTTTGTTAATTAATTTATTATAGAGTGTTTGTGCACAAAATTTGTAGCTTCTTGCAAACACGAGCTTGACCCTACGGGTAATCTTGTTACTCGTTTGTTACTTTTAGGAAGACCAAACCCAGAAACGGGATGATATCTACGGAGGCACTGATACACAAATAATTACGTACTGATAACATATCGCACCGCTTGTACAGGTCATATGTGGGGCATTTAAAAAGGACGGCGCGTTGCGCACGCTCTAGTAGCACATCACGTAAATTTCTAAATCTGCAACTAGCCTCCTTGTTTTACTCGCTAAAGCAGCTACTTGTGGGATCCAGCGAAAACCTTCATTAAGAAAAACTCCCAAATACTATATACTTGTTACACGTGACAAATATTCACAATTACACGTGGCAGGTACCCGCAGTAGTCTGTTATATCGGTGAGTATGGATTTGAATCAGGAAGTTACTGCTAGGTCGATAACGGGTTTATGTACCAAAACAAAGATAGTTTGTTTTTCCTCTATTCAGAGTGAGAAGGCTGGCCTCAAGCCAAAACGTTACTGGTTTTATCCCATTTTCAAAGATCATTTATACAGGTGAGAAAGAGAGTCGGGCCTAACGTACTACCTTGAGGCACAACGAAATGGCAAACAACGCTGTTGCTTACATGTTCATTCATCCTGACTACTTGTGACCTGTTACTTAAGTAGGAGTTTTCAAATGTGCGGCAGTTATTTTACTGTAGTGTTTCCTATGAAAAGTATCTAAAACTACGATCCAAATAATTTACACTTTTTGAATATGAAATGCCACTGTCACCGTTACAGCCTATCCGTATTTTTTTATGAGGAAGACGCTGCTGCATATCTCCCGGTTGGAAGTGGCCGAGATGATATATACCAGTATAAATTTTCTTTATGAATGCGCGACATATATAGCACTCGTGTGTAAACACCTCTGCGATGAGTTGCGATAGTATGATTCGCGAGCTTCTCGTGAGATATTTATTGCAGAAAAGAATTGCAAGAAGTCATGAAATATGTAGACAGTATTGCTATAAACTAATGCAAGATTTCCGCGAGTGTTCTTGCAGGTGGAAACGCGGCCTATCAGACAGTAGTTAGCAGATGTAAACTACGTAGCAAGTGCACTCGCGTCAGTTTGTCAAGCTTTTCCTGCAAGTTGAGAGAAGCTGCTAGTGCAATAGCAAATCTAAATATGTTCACATCATCTCGCGACAGATTTCGCTGCTTATCGATCTAGTTCTGTATATCTCGAATTCAGAGTAATTCACTATTGATGAGCATCTCTGTCTTTAAAAAATGCATTAGCTACACCCATATTACAGGCCGATTATCATATTCACGTCCCATATCGATGATCATGTTGGCAATGAAAGGAAAGTAGGCGTTGCCATTATTATTACTATGTTTTATATACATAGATCGAAAATTGAAAAATTTGTTATATATTTTAAGTTATTTCAACTCAATTCAATCCTTCAATTAACATGATATATGGCAAATAAATTCTCAGGCCGCGTTTCCACCTGCAATTGTCTTAGCCTTTGTGACGTCTATAGCTCTCGTGTGTTTTACACATCAAACACATCACACACTACATATTGCCATATTTTATTTCATATACATACATATATATTAATATTTACTATACACTCATAACATTTCTCGCTATATTAAAAATGTTACATGTTAAGTTTAATTATTCATTACATTTATTTTGCGCTGCCAGAGTTATAAAAGATTTGTCATAAACTTTTGGATATGATTCTTTTTTTTTTAATGGTAATTGAACTCAAAAATTTATCCATTCTATATCAGAATGTTAGGGGAATACGGACAAAGACAAATGAATTTTATAATAATTTATTACTTGTTGACCAAGATATTGTATTGGTTACAGAGACCTGGCTATGTGACGGAATTTTGGATACAGAAATTACTAATAGCAAATATAATGTGTTTCGGAAGGATCGTGTTTCTATGGATGGAGGTGTAATGATCTTATGTAAAGCTCGATTGCAGGCGTTTGCAAGACTCGAATGGTGTAATCATGACCTCGAATGCTTATGGGTCACTATTTCTGCAGCAAATATTGGATCTTCACCTGATTTGCATATAGCTGTTATATACATACCTCCAAACTCTTCACTATCGTTGAAAACACAATTATTTGTTGACATTCTTTCTTTAGCTAGAAATTCATATCCTAATGATCATTTTATTGTCGCTGGAGATTTCAATTTACCATGTATAAATTGGTTATCAAGTGAACCTATTGTGTTAAAGAAAGGTTCTGTGGATATACAAAACACTGCAAAAAATTTAATAACCCAGTGTTCGTTTTTAGGTCTCACTCAGTATAATTTTCAATCAAATAGGCATGGTAACATCTTAGATCTAGTTTTTTCAGATTCTACTCTTTCGATACATAAAGCTTCGTTGACCCTCGTTAAGGAGGATATTTTTCATCCTTCCTTATTAATTAATACTTCTGATATTTTAATACCTTTACTGAAACCCCTCTCTCGTATTAAATTTCAATTTTTTCGTGCAGACTATGACATCATTAATAAATCACTTAATAAACATGACTGGTCCTTTATTAAAAAGGAAAATAATATTGAGTATGTAATTGAACATTTTTACTTAATTCTGAACGATCACATACAAAATCATGTACCGAAAGTCAAATATTCTGGTATACATTTATATCCCATTTGGTACAGTAGGGCTCTTATACATGTGATAAAAGAAAAACGTAAAAAACATAGTAACTGGAAGCGATATAATAACCCAGTTGATTATGCTGACTTTGCTGATCTCAGAAAGAAACAAAAAATACTACAGGCTCATTGTTATAACTCCTTTCTTACTTTTAGTCAAGAAAAAATTAAAACAAATCCTAAATTTTTCTGGACTTACGTAAAATCTAAAAGAAAAAGCAAAATTAATTTCCCACAACAAATGACGTATGGCAAAACAGTCTTGAATAGCCAAGAGGATATTTGTTCTGCATTTAACAATTATTTTCATAAAAACTTTAGTATGCCTGCTGATAAATATTCTTTTAACACACCCATTAGTGAATCTCATGATAATGTAATTCATTCCATTGCTATAGATAAAGATGAAATAATTAAGCTCTTCCATGGTATTGACGTCACAAAAGGTGCTGGTTGTGATGGCATCCCACCAATATTCTTTGCTAAGTGTGTGGAATCGTTAGCTACTCCAGTTACCTTGATTTTTAATAGATGTCTAGAAGATGGATATTTTCCTAAAATTTGGAAAAGAGCTCATATAGTCCCAATACATAAAAAGGGTTCCCTAACATCTATTGAAAATTACCGCCCCATTTCAATTCTTAACGTATTAAGCAAGATGTTTGAACGGGTAGTACATTCGCGGATCTATCCTTCTCTATCTTCGTTAATATCAACTGAACAACATGGGTTCATCAAAGGGCGTTCTACACTTAACCAACTTAAGTGTTTTTACTGAATATGTTCGTAACAGTATGGATAGTGGTTTGCAGGTAGATGTGGTTTACACGGACTTCGAGAAAGCTTTCGACCGTGTGGACCACATTATACTACTGTATAAACTCTATGAACTAGGGATCCGTGGTAATCTATTCAGATGGATGGAGTCATACTTACGTAATCGTTCTCAGGCAGTTGTTATTGGTGGATTATGCTCTAATTTTGTTTTAATTCCATCTGGTGTACCACAAGGCTCAATCTTAGGACCGTTGCTCTACGCTTCTTGTTTATATGATATTGGTACTTGCTTACATCATGCAAAATACTTAATGTACGCGGATGACACAAAAGTATACATGAGGATTAAAAATCATACTGATTGTCTCAATCTACAATCTGATCTCGATAGATTGAACGAATATTATGTTCAAAATCGTATATGTATGAATATAGATAAGTGTCATTATATATCATTTACACGTAAGAAAAATGTCATACATTTTTGTTATAAAATTAACCATGTTAGAATAAATAAATCACATTCCGTTAAAGATTTAGGCATTATTATGGATGCAAAATTACTATTTTCGGAACATATTGAGAGTATAGTAAGTAAGGCTTACAGAAATTTAGGTTTCGTTCTAAGAGTATGTAGCCCCTTTTCAAATATTACGTGTTTAAAGATTCATATGTTAGGACTATTCTCGAGTATTGCAATATAATTTGGAATCCACAATATAAGACATATATTCGTGCTATTGAAGACATTCAGAAAAAAATGGTTAATCACTTAAACTATAGGCATCATCGAATTTCCCAAAACTATGTCGATTCATGTAAGCATTTTCACCTCTTAACGCTTGAAAAGCGTCGTATATTATATGACATGACGTTCATGCATAGCCTTTGTAATGGTCACATTGACTGTCCAGATTTAGTATCCAGAATATTGTGTTTAAATTGTCCTAGAACCAGAACCAGAACACGACAAACAAAGCTTTTTTCGATTGCACATACAAAAACAAATTATGCCCAAAATTCATTAGTCTCTCGGATACACAGAGAATATAACAAAACGTTTCACTCTGTAGACATATTCTATGGAAGTAAACCAAACTTTGTGCGAGAAGTTTTGAAAATACTTAATGATTAGGTATTTCATTATTTCATATCACACACACACACACACACACACACACACACACACATACACACACACACACACACACACACACACACACACACACACACACACGTGCGAGTGCATTACGATTACATCTAAATTGTTATACGCTAAAATGTAATAAAGTGTCGGTTCGGTTAATATGAAATGTTTTCTAAAAAAAAAATGTAAATCCTTATTGGCTGTAAGATATAGATGTATATGAAAAATAGTTATAAGAACTTAAAGAGCTGTGGATTTTGTTAAATAAATAAATAAATACATCTGCGATAAGTTGCGATAATAAGATTCTCGAGCTTCTCACAACATATTTTTTGTAGGAAAAAATAGCAAGAACTTATACGAGATTTAAAAAGTGTTGCAAGAAACCTATGCAAGACTTACGCGACTATTATTGCAGGTGAACAGGCAGTACTTACACCACCACTACAGGGAAATATATTATTAAGAATAAATGTATTATTTATTGCCTTATATTTTGTATTTTTACTGATAATATTTATATTATATTTAAATTTACGTTGCAATTAAACGCGATAAAATTCTCAAAATAAGTATAACTTGAAATTATTAAAAAAATATAATAAACAAAAAAAGACATTAAAACTAATAACTTGAACTATCACACAGGATAGATTTCTCCGCTGAATATACTTAGCCTTTGAGCGAAAAAAACCCAGTCCTGTTATCATTAGCAGTGACGGCCAGTCTCGGATAGAGTTCCCTTAGGAAATACACTGCACGTGGACCCCAAGGATCTATAGTCTCTACAGCAAATGGCACTAATATGTAGTCATCTCTCAGAGCCTCATATTTGCGCCAATTGTTTAATTTAGTTGCCTCTGATGCTACCCCCGTCTGCAGAATATTTTAAAATAATTAGAATCAAATTTAAATTCCACAAATTTGAAATTCGCCAACATAATTTTATAAATTTGTTATGAATTAGATATTGCTTTAAAGTAATAGGCTTGTTCATAAATCTATCAAGTTTCGGTGATCTCACAATCTGATTATTTTATGTACATTTATTAGTAATTAAAATTTTCACTAGTAATAACTATTAATACTGGTATAAAAGTTCTCACTTCAACTATAAGAACAAGTTAGCAACACAAGAAATATTTCTATTTGAATAAGGGTGAAAAACGAGCATAGTTTACCTTAGTAAAGTAGTTACTTTAGTAGACATGTATCTTCGATTAGGAATCAAAATAAAAATGCGTTGTGATCCCTGAGAATTAAGATGGAATGCCCTCGATTCCAGTTTAAAACTTCTTCGGTTCCCTACAATCACCATACAAAATACAGCAGCATTGAGCTGTTATTTTACGCTGGTATTCGGTGAGAGCCTGGCCCTTCCCTGTTCGCGTCGACCTATTCACGTTGCAAGCATTATATTGTTGCAGCAGGTTCTACCACGTATAAGGACGTAAACGAAATGTGGAAAGTTATTCTTGGATTTAGTTAATTGAATAGGTTCACAAATTCGTTGATGTCATTATTGTTGGGAAATAAGACTGATTTAAATTAAAAATTAAATTTCACATGTAGCCGTAATTAAACGGTATCTGCAGACGTGACTATTAAGTCGTGCATTCTCGCCAAGAATTCTTTTTTGAATCCAAAGCAATTTTGCAAAATAAAATTAATCCTTGACACTAGAGTGAAGAAATTCCTTTTGAAAACCATCTTGCTCCAGACAAATTTATTCTGTAACCTTTGTTTTAACTTACGCAATAGAGTTAAAATACACTGACAAAGCTGTTTTTTAGGTTTAATTGCAAGATTTCATTAAACTCGCGAAAATTTTGGAATTTCATACTGATTGTTATGACTTCGAAGGTCATATAATATATCGGGGGCAATAAAATAGCCGAATATTTTAAACAAATATAATTAAGAGGCGACAAGGTGAAACTAAAAGGGCAGATGGTCAGCAGTATCTTTCAAATAACAACTCAAAATAAAAATAAAAGTTGCGGTTGCGAACCCGCCTGCCATGCGGATTAACTATATCAATATTATGAGACAATATATAGGGGATATCTATGTTTAGGAGGTGAATTTTAGAGGCTGTAATGGATGGATGGATGGATAATTACTTTATTATTTTACTAATATTATTATATATATATTAATATAATATATTTTAAAAGTCACTTGATATGTCTTAAAAGTGATGCATGTACATGAACTTGAGAGAATAATTTTTCAATATTGAGTTAACAGAATTGAGCTTACGACGTAATTAAAATCACTACACTATGCTTCGTAAGCAACTTTCGAGTCAACAGTATTCAATATCGACACGTAATATTTTTTTTATATGATAAGGGTGACAAACGAGTGTACAGTCGACCTGATGGTAGGTGGTTGCTGTGAACCATAGACATCTACATCTATTCTCGGTTACGATAGAATATTCTCGGTATTCTGTGAGAATAAATCTCTTGTAGTGTGTGGAGACTTCAATATCAATCTCCTGGAAACTTTTACGAATTGCAGGGTGTAGTGCAACTTGTATTGATAATATTTTTACAGGTGTTGTACCAAACAACAAATCAATAATTCAAAAACTTAGTTCAGATCACTGTGGACAACTGGTTTCATTACCTTATATGCACAAAAAACAGAAATTGAGAAAATTGTGTTTGTTCCTATTAATGCAAAACGCCTGGAGAGATTTAGAAGTAATATGGTAAAAAACCTTCCATCGCTTTCTTATAAGAACATGCAGACTTTTATATGGAGAATTATTTACCCCTTATAAGCAATGAATTTAAAAAAATATTTACTTCTAAAACATTCTCCGGAAACAGTCGCAAGGCATTTAATGAGTGGGCGACAGTGGGAATTCATAAAAGCAGACGAAGGTTATATGACCTTTACCATGAAAGATCATATAATCCTTCTGATGCTTTTAAAGAATATGTCAAAAATTATTCTAAAATGTTTAAAAAAGTTTGCTCCACAGCCAAATCATTACATATTAGCAACAAAATTAAGACGGCTAAGAATAAAATTAAAATGACGTGGAGTATAATTAACAGCGAAACCGGTAAAGCAAAACCTCGTAACTCGAACTATCAATTAAAAATTAACAATGAATTGACTAAATCAAATCAAGAAGTCGCAGCGGTGTTTGAGAAATATTTCACTGATATTCCTATTTTGACAACAGAGTCTTTGAATACTTCTCCAACTGTCGCCGAGTCATTACTCAAACAGAATGTTAATATCTGTTTAAAAGAATTTAGATTCGAAAAAGTATTACCGCAAGATATTGTAAAATACTTTAAAACCATTGATGTAAAGAAAACCGCAGATTTGTGGGGGATTTCCGTGACAGTTATTGCGTCCATAATAGATTTAATTGCACCTCATCTTGCTATTATTTTTAATACTTGTATCGATTCTGGTGTGTTTCCTGATTTAATGAAGTATAGTAAAGTAATACCTTTATTTAAATATGGTAGTACATTGGACCCCGCTAATTTTAGACCTATTTCTGTACTACCAACTCTTAGTAAAATTTTTGAAAAAATAATTTTGGATCAATTGTTAATTTTTTTTAATACAAATAAATTACTTCATAAAAACCAATTTGGATTACAAGGGGTCGCTCGACGTCTGACGCCGGTGTTGAGCTTATGAAATATATTTTTAATGCCTGGGAGAATTCACAGGATGCCTTAGGTGTTTTCTGTGATCTTTCCAAGGCTTTCGATTGTGTTCATCATGAAACATTAATCAGGAAACTACAACATTACGGTGTAAAAAATTTGGCGCTTAGATCTTATTACTTCATATTTAAGTAACAGAACTCAAAAAGTCGTGATAAATGGTAAAGGTTCCTCCGGATCGGTAGTATCAATGGGCGTTCCTCAGGGCTCGATTCTTGGCCCATTCCTGTTTTTAATCTATATTAATGACTTACCTTATCTTGTAGGGGACAATCACGATATAGTATTATTTGCTGACGATACCTCTTTAATTTTCAAACTCAAACGGCAGTTAATTAATTATGACGATGTAAATAATGCTCTATCGAAATTAGTACATTGGTTTAACGCCAACAATATGCTCTTAAACGGCAATAAGACTAAGTGTATTAAATTTACAATACCTAATGTAAAACATTCGAATACCAATGTGCTATTAAATGGGGAGGAGTTGAGTCTTGTGGATACCACTGTTTTTCTCGGTATTACTATTGACGCGAAACTTCAATGGGGCCCCCATATATCTAATTAGCAAGCAGACTTAGTTCTGCAGCATATGCTGTAAGAAAGATTAGAAGTCTCACAGATGTTAAGACAGCTAGATTAGTGTATTTTAGTTACTTTCATAGCGTAATGTCTTATGGAATTTTGCTATGGGGTAATGCGACTGATATTGAAGCTATATTTGTTTTGCAAAAGAGAGCGGTTCGGGCGATTTATAACCTAAATTGTAAAGAGTCCCTCAGACAAAAATTTAAAGAAATAAACATATTAACTTTGGCATCGCAATATATTTATGAAAATCTAATGTATGTACATAAAAACATAAATAGCTTTAATAAGAATAAGGATGTGCATTCTTTAAACACTAGGAACAAACATAAGCTTGTAATACCAGTTACTAGACTCCACAGAATCAGTAATTCATTTATGGGGCAATGTATACGCTTTTACAACAAAATCCCAGAACATATTCAAAGTTTATCAATAAACAAGTTTAAAAGTTTTATTAAAGAAAAAACTGTACAAAAAGGGTTATTATAATATCAAGGAATACATGAATGAAAATAACCCCTGGGAATAAGGTGATCGCCACCATGCTGGTTCTATTAAAAATCATTTAAAAATTGTATAAATGAAATTATTGTTAAATGAAATATGTTTGAAAAAAAAAGTCCCGCTGGTTTCTTGCTGGTTCTTCCCAGGACAGAGGTAATTTCCGAACCAGATGGTAAATAAAAAATGACTTCAATAAGAATTATGTAATAATCGATATTGAATAAAAAATTATTCTATTCTAAAAAAAAAAAAAAAAAAAAAAGCGTGGTCCTTCCCCGGTCGAGCCGACCCATTCGTGCCTACACTATACTAGTAATGTAGCCGCAGCGTGGCTACATATAAATTTTCGTATGTATAAAGTCATTGCTTTGTTTTATTCAACATACAAGGAACTAACTCTTCATTTATTTATCATTATGTTTTCATTTAATTTATTTGAGGATAGCGATCCGTCCCGGGTTCTCCTGGATAGGATATGTTAATGTGGCTTTATTTAGATTTAAGATTATCAAAGATCATTTATTTTATTAAATTTTCATTTTATCAGAACATACTCATCATATTACAGAGAAATTTTAATAATTTATTTCTTAATAAGTAACAAATAAATCTCTGACCTTAACAGACGTCAGTTAAATGATACTAATTTTTACGGATTTCTTCGCGTTCAGTGATATGCTTGGGTTTGGATTTAATTTTATTAATTATAGGATCCAAAGCAGATGGCAGCACTCATCCATCTTCTCTATTGAAATCAGGATGTTTTTTTAATTTCAATAGCCTCGCGAATCATCCTTGGTAGGGATCGGTGTTCTTTTGCGAGGATTTGTAGTCTATCAAATCTAATGTAATGGTAGGGACGATCTTGAACATGTTCACAGAAACAGAAACAGAAACAGAAACTTTTTTATTCAATATAGATTATAAATAATATTTATTGAAAGTCACTCTTTTATTTAATTACACTGGTTTCGAAAAAACACTCTGTCCTGGGAACAACCAGGAAGAAACCCACCGGGACTTTTTTTTAATAACAGCTTACGATCATGAAATCTTACACAATTAACAACACAAAAAGTTATTAATTGCTTGGTAGAGATCACCCCGTTTCCAGGAGTTATTATCATCCATAAATTCTTTAATATTATAATAACTTTTTTATACAAACTTAGTTTAATAAAGTGTGGCAGGTGGAAGGAAAATGGGAGATCTCCCGCCAGGTAAGTCTGCGATAAGTCGAGAAGAAGGCAAGTAATCTGCAAGAGTGCCGTGAAGCAGAGGCGAGCAGTAAGGCTCAGAGCCGTGCCGAACACTGTAGCGCAGAGAGTAGCTTGAAGGAACAGGAAGCATTATTATTCCAGTGCTGCGATGAACCTTTGTAAAGCTAGATAGCTTGCAGAATGTGAAGACTGCAGACAATATCAGCTCGGGAGCGAATGAATGGGGTAATTGAGGATGATGACGAAGGTTTGAAATAGTAGTTTCCGAAGGTTGTTGGTTGCGTGTTCAAATCACGTCGGTTGGTCACCACTGTGGCGGGTGGAAGGAAAAGGGGAGATCTCCCGCCGGGCACGGTGTTCTGCCCGGAGAGCGGCCGACGCTCCAATTGGTAGTTCGGAACTATTCTGTATATGCTGCTTTAACTTCGGTGGGAGATCTCCCCTTTTCCTTCCACCGCCACAGTTCTCCCGCCGGGCAAGGTGTTCTGCCCGGGGAGCGGCCAACGCTCGGAGTGGTTTGCTGTGGCGGTGCTGTCATCGCGCCAAAAGCGAAACACATCGAAGCCTAAATCGCGCTAAAAATTAGTCCGAACTACCGAGCTATTCTATATATGCTGCTTTAACTTCGGAACTTTGTTTAGTACGATTAAGGCTTCGATGTGTTTCGCTTGTGGCGCGACGACAGCGCCGCCACAAAAGTTTTTGAGATTTGAGCAGGTCAAATTTTGTATATTTTCTGGAATTTTGTTATAAAAACCTATATATCGCCCCAAGAATGAATTACTGACTCGATCAAGTCGAGTAACTGGTTCCACTAGCTTGTGTTTGTTCCTAGTATTTACAAAATGAATATCACTTATTTTTGTAAAACTACTTAATTTTTGTGCAAGTACATTACATTTTCATAAATGTATTGAGAGCCCAAAGCTAATATATTAACTCCTTAAATTTATGTCGCAGCGACTCTTTCAAATTTAAATCATAAATTGCTCTTATGGCCCTCTTCTGTAAAACAAATATAATTTCAGCGTTAGCTGCGTGTCTGCGTGTATAGCAAAATACCATACGACATTATGCTATGGAAATAGCTAAAGTAAACTAGTCTAACTGTTTCAACACTGGTAAGATTTCTAATCTTTTTTACAGAATATACTGCAGAACTAAGTCTGCTTGCTAGTTTTGATATATGGGGGCTCCATTGAAGCTTCACATCTAGTGTGATTCCAAGAAAAATGGTGGTATCTACAAGACTCAGTTTCTCGCCATTTAAAGTTACATTAGTATTTAATTGTTTGACATTTGGAGTCATGAATTTCATACAATTCGTTTTAGTGCCATTTAAATGCAAATTAATAATATTGAACCAATGTACTAATTTAGATATAGCATTATTTACTTCGTCATATTTTAGCAATTGTCGACTTAAATTGAAAATTAAAGAAGTGTCATCTGCAAATTGATACTATACCATGGTCATCTCCTACTATGTAAGGTAAGTCATTAATGTATACAAGAAACAGATAGGGGGACGACAATTGAGCCTTGAGGCACGCCCATTTAGACCATCGACCCGGAAGAACTTGAAAGAAGAAGAAAAAATTAGACACGTAATTTTTATATATAAAGATATAACTAGTTTGTTGTTAAACAAAGGTAGGTAGGTAGGTACCTACTATAACTAAGATAAAAACCAAAAATACATAAGTATGTGACACATAGGTACAGAATATAGCTTTGTATTTCAATTCTACATAATAAGTTTGGTAATTATTATAGTTATCCCAACCCACCAAAGAGCTAGATAGAAAAAACAAATTTATATTTTTTTTTGTTTTTGTAACAAATCTTTACTCTGCTTTGTACTGCTAACTCGAGTTGCGTAACTCGAGTTGCGTGAATAAGAACTCGAGTTAACTCGAGTCGTTTTTCTTCCGAGTTGGCACATCTATAGATTACCCCACAGCCTGTTGTTATTAATTTTACTGGCTATCTGTACCCCCTGGTTCTGAAGACAGCAGTGCAGACACTGCTCTATGACTATCGCCGGCCATCAAGTCAAACTATATGTTATCACAGGCACCTTACGGTGGTTACACACTCTTCTTTTAAAGTTTTGAGAAACGTGATCATAATATGAGCAGTAATCTCTCAAACGCAGCCGTTAGCAGAACGTTATTGTTACGGCGTGCAGCTGCCTATCCAAGAGTAGGATCTTCCCGGCCCACGAAGGAAGAACCTACAAGCAGATGCAGGTCGGGCCTCCTAAGGCCAAAGTGGAAAATCTCTAATAACAATAAACAATAAGGAAGAGCGTTCTATCCTACTGCAATTCAACAGGGAGAATATTAAAACCGAGCATACTTACCTAAATCCAAGGCAACTGGTCCATCAGGGTTCGGTCAGGTCGCATGTGGTTGTATGGTGCAAGGGAAGTAAGGGGCAGTGATGTGTTTCTGTGTGTGACTGATTGTGATAGACCTTATTAGACCGTTGCCGTCGACAGCAGCTCGGACTTCAGCACCGCTCCAAATTATGGTAATCTTCCGCGGAGTCTTCCACAATCACTTTCTTCGTTCGTCACGAGGAC
Organism: Parnassius glacialis; assembly: GCA_033319125.1. Classification (NCBI taxonomy): domain Eukaryota; kingdom Metazoa; phylum Arthropoda; class Insecta; order Lepidoptera; family Papilionidae; genus Parnassius; species Parnassius glacialis. The sequence continues at coordinate 53,898,044 of JAVANC010000005.1, forward strand.
AGTCCATTAACTTTATTGTACAATTAACTAACTTCCAGAAGCCACTAACTCT
>JAVANC010000005.1:53898195-53944001 GCA_033319125.1 Parnassius glacialis
GTAGGTAAAACTGATTATTGCGTACTTAAATACTAAATGTTGGTTAATTATTATTTAAGATTACCATTAACTGTCGTGCATATTTTGTTTTGTCGGAAATCTTAATTATCCCTATCTGTAAAGGTATTTAATAAAAGTTGATTTAAAATTGATCGTAGCTTTTACTATCTATATTCATAAGTTTACATTATATAACATATTCCTACTATGTATCTTCTTTGGCACAAGTCTATAATATTCCATTTCGGTTCGGTATCAACCCTAGCGTTACACGCTCCGGTCTAATGTCACCGGCACTTCAACTCTCACGTACAGAGAATGTCACCACTGTGGCATAGGTCAATATTCAAAAAAGGGGCTTGGTGAGGTACTGCTCTAGCTATACTCTCATCAAGTGACGAGATGGGAAAATAGAATATCTTGTGCTCATGTGACACTAAAAAAGGTACCACTTTATTGATGAATGAAATTTACAATATTTTTTAGACAATGCTACTAAAGTTGTTTAGATATAGCGTGGAATAAGTTCCTTTAAAATGAATTTCCCAGTACCAAATCTCGCTCTACTCGTAAACTATAGTCTCAGACTATTAGATTTACTTACGAGTACATGGTATAATATACATATTATGTATGATTTAGCACTTTATCAAAAGTAATGAGACATATATTTTATTTTAGGCTGAGTATTATAAGCAAGTAATTTAGGTAATTTTAGTTTGTAAGTAATTTAAGCAATGTAAGTGATAAGTCTGTAGTAATTACGAAATATGTCTGTTAGTAATTTAAGTAATTTAGAAAAGCCTTAAGACCTGTAGTGTTGGATATTAAATAAACAACACTTACTTCTTAACTCCACAACGTTTATTTTTGTCACACATACAATATTTTAAATTGGTTATATTTTACAAGGCTCACAAACACAAGCAAGTATTATATATTAAGGCATGAGATAGTAACACAGCACAGAAGTATACAGAAAGCAAGTCAATAGAATAGGAAGAAGAGTGTTAGCGTAAACAGTACAGAGTAATATAATTTTTGGAAGCGCAAGCGACACGGATTTACTGCGAAAGTCTGCGGTAAACTCAAGGAGGGCCGGCGACGTACGCGCAAGTTCCTTTGTTTCTAATTATTTACCTGGAGCGTTAGAAGGCATTTATACGATATGATTTTCACGTCGTTGGCCTTCCGACATATCAACAACTAGTAAGCGTTTTATATAACATTGAGCATGTCTTATATTATATTTTTTATATACTACATACTGTTTATTTACACATTTTAATTTATACATATAGTTATTATTTTAAATATATATATATATATATATATATATATATATATATATATATATATATATATTGCTAATTACATGTTTGTGTTTTTATTTATAAAATTAATATTTAATACATAACTAAACTAAATTTATTTTTACAGCTAATATTGCAGTCCACCACAGCTCCACTACAAGCAGAGGCCTCCACCCAACAGTGGGTGTAACTTTACTAGTGTTTACGCCTAAATTTGGTAATGTTTAACGTCATCCAATCACGTTCGACTTTGCCAATCGCCTGATCGTACCAGGTGTCACGCGTGTGTCGGGGAAGGGGCATCGGAAGGGAGCTTTCCAGCGTCTTGGCGGTCTGGCGAGACAGTAGGTGAGAGTGACTTGCTAGCAGCGACCGGGTTAAGCCGGGTTTTTCAGCTAGCGCTGCAGAGGTTCGCACAAGACCGGGTTTTGTTAGATTAGGGTCTAGAATCTGAATTTTGGGTGCGTGTTTCTTCGTCACGTAGATATGTGAATTGTGCGATAGTTAACTCGTGCGAGAGTGCAAAATCGTGTTCGCGCGTGGAGGAGATATACGATCTAGGATTCGAGCCGCGCATTCTTTGTTTGTGAGCTTCTCCCGTTTGATTGTCAGGATATCGTTTTAATTTGTGATAAGTGAATCCAGGACATTGAATATTGAACTTTGAACTACTGTCCGTTGTCGTGTCGGGTATCAGGTGTTTGATTCTGCAATGAGTGTGGAATTAGGCGAAGTGAAGTTAGTTAAACTTACAATGAAGCTAAGAGACTGAATCAGTGACAGTGAAGAAAGAAGTGGTCCGGCGCTGGAACTGTCTGGAGCGATGCAGCATTTTGGAGCAGCCTGGAACTCGGCCGCTACTGGTCGCCTATGCTTGCCAAGGCCCCACACATTCACACCTCACTGTACACGCCTCTCTATCTACCATTACACACACTCACGGCCTGCCCAAGCCTTGGAGCGAAGTTGGCTCCTGATACAGGTAAGTACTTTTGCTTTCTAGTTCGCTCACATATAGGTTATTGTGATAGGAAATTCCACGCAGCCATATCGAGGCCCGACCTGCGTCTGTTCGTTGAATCTTCGCTGATGGGCCCCGAAGATTGAACCTTTGTAGCAACAGCCGTAGGCCGTAACAAAGTGGTAGCAGAGCGTGGTTCCGGGTTCGATTCCCCGGTCGATCCCGACCGTAGTGTTTGATAAAAATTAAACAATTTTGGTGGTAGGGAGCGTTGTTTTGATTGGTTTATTTTGTGTTTACAATCACGCCCGTCCGTAATACGTGAAAATAAAACTCTTTTCTTTTGTAACTTTGTTGCTTGCTTTTTTTGTTATTGGCGGGTAGTTGCTTATGCCACGCCCGTAGGTTGCGCAAGCCGGAGTTTTCTAGAGAGATGCGTTGGGTAGGTAGATGGTTATTATCACGTAATCGGATAATTTTCGTTGTCGTATAATTATGGTTGATTACTTATTATTTATATATTATTTTATATATTATTGCGAACGGCGTTTCCTCTCAGGGCTCTCCGGGCCCTCGACTCCCACGCGCGGGGGCGCTCGGCCGCGCTCCCTGTCGGGGGCTGTTCCCCCAGGGGCGGGGGTTCGTCACTCCCTCCCTCAGTATGTTGAGAGGGACTTCACTGCCACTCAGCGGTCAGCTAGACCCTTCTCGCCCTCGTCAGCTGAGTGGCCGCGGCTCGGGGTTCTACCGTGCCCCTTTGATGTAGGCAGCTCAGATAGGTAGCTGACGCCCTAGCTCCCACCACGGCCGCATCTACTAATTATGTGAGCCGTCAACAGCTCACATGTCGATCTGTTCTATTGTCGACGGCCTCAGTAAGGAGGTACAACCCGAGCGTCGATTGTTAAACGGTACGCGCCTTATTTGTTCCGGGTTCACACCCGGGTTGACGTCTGCTTAGTCGTTCGGAAGACTAGGGCTCCACGGGAGCATTGCTTTGCGCTGTTAGGGATTGTTAGATTTGGTTTTGATCGAGTACTTAATTAACGACGCTTTAAATTAAAAATAAAAATGCTTTGGGGTTTTCCGTGAAAATTTTTATATTTGTGGCGGTTGTGAATAAAAAGGGTGAATTTTATATGCTCCTTAAATACGTGTGCATATGTTTTTGTAAATATATTTGATCACTGTGTTTGTTCTTGCACGGAAAATTGAAATTGAATTGTGGGCCCTTTAAATGCTTGTGCATATGTTTTGTAATTGTATTTGATTATTGCGTCTGTTTTGCTGAAAGGAAAATTAGAATTTACTTGAAATTGAATGATGCGCTATTTGGAAATTTGTCTATATGTTTTGTGGATGTGTTTTATAATGGTGTTTTGTTGGAGAGAAAGCTGAGATTGGATAACCCGATTTGTGCCGACAGGAATAAAGAGTCATTTCTCCTTTGGTTTTCGCATTTGTAGGCACTGTCTAAGATATTTGTTTGAAATGAAAAATAGGGTTGGCTCTTACGTTTATTGTTTTGTTTAATTTGTCAGTTGGCCTATGTGCATCGGTGATAAATTTGTTTGAATTAATTCTGTAGTGGAACATTGATGCTTTGGAAAATTGGTTGAAATATGAGCATAGGACCACTTGTCTAACAGGCTAGCTAGTTTTGGAGATTATCAGATTGAAATTAGCTGCCGCACTATCTAGTAAGTGATTATATGGTGGATGGCTTGGTTATGCCTACTTGTAAGAAAATTCATACTAGGGACTATCTGTGAAATTTGTTGGTGCTCTCTGCACTGAAGCTTAGGAGGCCACATTGGGCCGCTTCGTGTCACGTCGCTTTTTGCAGACCTGATCCGGTCGGATTACGGAACGAATCATAGGGGCACAGATAGGTGTTTGAAAGGGGTCATCGGACTTCTGTCCAGTACAGGACTTGTTAAGGTGCTGCTATGCTCATCAGCGGCATCCAGCGGAGGTTGACTCTCCGGTTTGCCACATTGGGGCTATGATTTCTTTTGCTTTTTTTTCTTTTTGATATCGTTATAATTTGTGATAAGTGAATCCGGGACATTGAATATTGAACTTTGAACTACTGTCCGTTGCCATGTCGGGTATCACGTGTTCGATTCTGCGATGAGTGTGGAATTAGGCGAAGTGAAGTTAGTTAAACGTAAAATGAAGCTAAGAGACTTAATCAATGACAGTGAAGAAAGAAGTGGTCCGGCGCTGGAACTGTCTGGAGCGATGCAGTATTTTGGAGCAGCCTGGAACTCGGCCGCTACTGGTCGCCTATGCTTGCCAAGGCCCCACACATTCACACCTCACTGTTCACGCCTCTCTATCTACCATTACACACACTCACGGCCTGCCCAAGCCTTGAAGCGAAGTTGGCTCCTGATACAGGTAAGTAATTTTGCTTTCTAGTTCGCTCCCATATAGGTTATTGTGATAGGAAATTCCACGCGGCCATATCGAGGCCCGACCTGCGTCTGTTCGTTGAATCTTCGCAGATTGGCCCCGAAGATAGAACCTTTGTAGCAACAGCCGTAGGCCGTAACAACTACATTTTGTGTAAAAGTCATAATCGTCATTAATGGAGCCCGTCACAAGTCCACTGCTGATAATAGGCCTCCTCCAAGGAATGCCACAAAGCACGCTCCTCAGCCACATGTATCCATCAACTTCCTCCATGTCTTGCATTTCGTCCACCGGTACAAGGCTGCCATTCAAGAACCTTTCTACCCCATCGGTCGTCGGTTTTCTAGCTACATATATGGCACGCCCATTGCTACTTCAACTTGGTAATCCGTTAGGCTATGCCGGTTACTCTGGTTCTACTGCGGATGTCCTCATTTTTGAGTATATCACACAGAGAAACTCCAAGCATAGCCCTCTCCATAGCTCGATGAGCGACTTTGAGCTTCCTCATATGGCCAGCAGTGAAGAACCACTTGTCGGATGATGATTGTACACTTGTTTTGAAGTTTTTGGGATTACAGAATAAGATACTGTATATTTAAAAAAAAACGATATTAAAACTCCTATTAAAGTTTTACAAAATTTGGGTAATTTGTGCTGAAAGCTTCAAATCGATAGGTTTTTGATACAAATATAAGATATACACGTCTTTAAAAACAGAATAAAGAAAAATAGTACATATTTCAAATGTTTAATAGGTTGACATAGGTTTTTGATATATTCTTATTTCCCCGGCTTCGCTTGGATAGGATCTAATGATGTGTCATTATTAAGATTTAATATAATCAAAGACCATTTATATTAACAATATTTTTTAAATAAGTTTTTCGGATAAAATATAGTCTAGATCTCTCATGGCATTGCTCTCTATCTGCTCGTAAAGTTTCCTTACAATCGGTTCAGCCCACAGACAAACAGTTTTTTTGTCTTAATATCATTTAAATTGCCCTCTGAGCTTAATAGAAGCAATATTTATATGTATAAAAATAGGTTTCCCCAGATGCTATCATCAGGATTTATTATTTATACTTAGTCAATTCGCCCACGTTATTGAAAGGTTACATCCACATATTATTTGAAAGCTCAATAAAACAACGTATTAACTTTGTTCGATTCAGAAACGGCCAAGTGAAGTAGATCACAGGGGCGTAATCTGTGGATTTATGCCTTTAACCACCAATACATAATTATGAATTCAAAATGTCTACGTCTTATTTTTTCAGAAAAACCATTATGCTTTCAGCCAACAATATCTCAATTATTTTATAAAAAATATACCTCATATTGAAAAAAAACTGCTCAATACAATACAATAGATTTCGTAAGTAGTTTGAGTAACGATTTGTTGTGAATGTATTTTGCATATGCTTGAATGTTTTTATCGACACACAAATTTTAATAAGTGATCTAAATTGTAAATCTAGCTGTAAGCTCCCCGGATAAAATACAACAAAGATAATGTACTTTGAAAAAAAAAGTCCAGCTTGGTTTCTTGCTTTAAACTACTTTCATACTCTACAAGATTAAAGGTTTTTTTTTTTAATATATTGAACTTATGACATAACTAGAACAGAATTACTGTACGTCATAGGAAGACCTAGATTTAAGAGAAAATCTATCAATTGCACTACAGGAAAGGTGGGTGCCCTTGCATAAGTGCGGCAGTACTTCACGCCGAGACAGCTGCTTACTCTATATAAAGTGCAATTTTAGTAGTGATTGGAGTATTGCTATCATTTTTGTACTGCAAAACGCCATCCAACAGCTTTTGAGACAGTGAAAAGGCGTGCTGATAGGCTTATTTCTATCCTCAATCTGGTAAATGCCAACCTTTTCAGTTTTGACTACAGGCGCAAAGTTGCCTTTCAAAGTCTTTCAGTGTACTATAGGTTATATTTCTAAGAATGTGCGCAAAAATTGCTTAACTTATATTCTCACTCTACCTTTCACCATCTTATTCTAACGCTCGTCTAGTCGCCATCTCTAAGATGTCGACATAACATGTGTGCCGGACGGGCGTAGCTCTCCGGAGTAAATGTTGTCGAAGATACTCCGCGAGTCGCTCACGTTCTACACCTGTAGGTTCCGTTGGATACTTTCACTGCCGTCTCTGCGATTGCTGCGGGTAAACTGTGGACTGAGGTTCAAAATTAAAATGCACGATTTGTAAATTAAAATAGCAAGGGAGTGGCCAGCGGTTCGACTAATTAATTTGTCGCGAAATTTTACAACTATTATTTATTGATCACGATTATTTAAAACGGTTGGTCAACTACGGTTGTTCACTATAGGTTGGTCACTATATATTTTAAAAATATTTCATTTAAATGAGCGGTAGTATAAAATATCTGTTTGGAGTAGCTGGTTTTTCTGACACTATTGACTAGCAGCTATTAATCAACTAAAACTAGTTGAATTTAACACTTGTGTAACTGCGAATATCAGTTATCACTTTTTCCGTCTAGCTAACACTTTTCACTATATGTAACTGCGAATTTTCAGTTACCACTTTTTTCAGCTAGCTAACACTTTTTCACTATATCTCACACCGAATCTTCAATTGCGACTTTTTCCCGCTAGCTAACACTTTTTTACTATATGCAACACCGAATTTTCAGTTGCCACTTTTTTCGGCTAGCTAACACTTTCACTATTCACTATATATTTCTGCTAGTCACTGCAACTACTACCGGATACTACTGCTGGGCACTGGTAGTTCTTCCTACTACTGCTGGATGCCACTGGTAGTTCTTCATACTACAACGTTACTGGGTTTCGCCCCCATAAGGAAGACTTCGGCTATACTTTATAGTGAGCCGCTTGCCATTTTCCACTTTGCCTCTTTATTTTTAAACATTTTCTCTATGTAGATTGCACAAATTGCAATATTTTCTATATAACACTGATATTAAGTCTAACACGCTATACATCATTAAGTAGGCATTTTGGTCCTTTATCAGTATGTGATAAAGGATAGTTAATATATTTACATTCAAAAAAGATATTAAGCGAAATGTAAAACTTTTATAATAAATGGGCATATTAATTCTTTAATTTCCCTATAATTATTGAATGTGTTTACTTGTACAAATTATTTCTTTACTATCATATTTTACATACCATATGCTAACTAAATGTCATATTTACAACTCTTTTAGAACATAAAAATATTCTCATTATTTTTTGGTACAAACTATTGCGTAGTTAATTTAAATTTCCAGAAAGTTCTATGACACGGCGCGCTGTGAATGGTCGATTTTTCTTAAACAAAATAAAGTTGTTTATACTAACTATTATCAAAACGACCTTCTATACAAACATATTAAGAGTTGTAAATACATTGCAAGACTATATTAACACACTATTTAATTGATTTTGTCCATATTTTCACTTTTTATACAAATTAATATTCTTTAATCACTTTTTGCTTAAAGTCATTAGGCCGTCGCGAACAACATGCATTCTAACCAAACATATCCGTAATGCGAATATCATTAGAGTGGAATAACTTGTCATCATCTATCATTCTGTCCGAAAACAAAGTCTTTAAGGCAAGAATGAATAGGCTTTTGTTAAGCTGAGTCAGTACGCCTTCATGTTTGGCTGCATCACAACACTAACGAAAATGTTTAGAATTATTTGAATAATGAAATCCACAACGTGTTTTGTCAGTAGTTAAAACAAAAGCTCACACTGAATTGTTCACTTATGTGATTTTCTTATCGCCAGGCTGAGCTACCTATTTGCTAGGCATTTCTACGCTAAACAACTAATGATATCCGTTGAATGAGAAAAGTTTAAGTGCAATTTATTTATTTATTTATTTATTCTTTATTGCATTCCTTAATATAAAAGAATACAAAGGGCTTCTCACATCTTGATAACTGAGCGATTTCATCATCATCATCATTACAGCCTTTCATAAGTCCACTGCTGAACATAGGCCTCCCCCAAGGAATGCCACAAAGCACGGTCCTGAGCCACCTACATCCATCGACTTCCTACATGTCTTACCAGGTCGTCACTCCATCTACTGAGGGGTCGTCCTACAATTCGCCTACCGGTACGAACGAGAACGAACCTTTCTTCCCCATCGGTTATCGATTCTTCGAGCTATATGGCCGGCCCACTGCCACTTCAGCTATTCCGTCGGATTACCATTTTACTATTATTTTACTATACCATTTTATTATACATTTTACTATTCGGATTACCGTTGGGCTATGTCGGTTACTCTGGTTCTACTGCGGATATACTAATTTCTAAGTTTATCACGCAGAGAAACCCTGAGCGTAGCCCTCTCCATAGCTCGCTGAGCGACCTTGAGCTTCCCATACGGCCGAGCGATTTAATAGCGTATAATTTCTTTTATGATTGAGTTTTCTGAATTAAAGTTTTTTTTTTTATAGGATAAGGGTGACAAACGAGAACACAGTCCACCTGATGGTAAGTGGTTGCTGCGGACCATAGAAATCTACATCTGTCCTCGTTTGCGAATCAAAATGCAGATGCGTTGTCACCCGTGAGGACTAAGATGGGATGCCTCATTTCCAGTAAAAAAGGCCTATATTATATAAGTTATTTCTATACTTCTAAATACTGATTCTGATAACGCACTTAAGACTTTTTTATACAGTGTATTGTTACATGTAGTCTAATAAGGGTGACAAACAAACACACAGCCCACCTGATGGTAAGTAGATGCTAGAGCCTTTAGAAATTTATATCTCATCATTATCATCAATAGCAGCCCTTAACAATTCCACTGATGAACATAGGCCTCCACCAAGGAGTGCCACAAAGCACGATCCTGAGCCACCTGCATCCATCAACTTCCTTCATGTCTTACTCCATCTAGTGAGAGGACGTTCTACACTTCGCCAACCGGTACGATGCTGCCACTCGAGAACCCTTTTTTCCCATTGGTTGTCGGTTCTTCGAGCTTTATGGCCGGCCCACTGTCACTTTAGCTTATTAATCTGTTGGGCATTGTGGGTACTCTAGTTCTACTGCGGATATCCTCTGCTGCCGTGCAAAACTTGCTTGACGTGCTGGAGCTCGGCGGTCAGGTGTTTAATGTGCCAGATCCCTTGTGCTCCCAAAAAACAAAGACTTTCACTTGGTAGCTAACCGCTAAGGATGGTAGTGAAATCCTCGCTTTAATGTTGCTTAGTGTGGGTATTTTAGATAATCAGATGTGAAGTAATATTTGAGCTATACTGCATATTCTGCAGATATGTAGTTTTACTCTTGTATGCATGTGAATAGAGACTGAAAATCCAAACTGACCATGGTTTCATCGTCAGTAAGACGTACAAATTAATGACGTCTTTTATCTCAGTGACAAACAAGGCATTCCATGTCATGCCCTTGTAATGCCGTTTTCTAAGGTGACGACAATAAAGGGTAGAGAAATAAAAAAAATAAGTCTTAAGCTTTTTTATAATTGAATATATTGTTGCGGTTACAATTTACCATGTCAGTTATAAATATAGAATAGGCTTAAGCATAATCAAGACAGAGAACGGCTTTATCTAAATTGATTAAAATGTTTTTAAAAACTTTCATTTTTACTAAAGTAAATTCAAAGTGAATTTTTTAAATTATTTTTGGGTCTAAAATATTAATACGAGATTTATTTTAATTATTTTTCATTTAGAAAAACTAATTATGAAAATTATAAGCATAGACATCCAAATAAAACCTGACTAATTTCATTTCTTTAAGTTAGCTATGATAGTGTTTCTTTAAAGAAATTCTACAAAAGGTATTAAAAATAATCCGATTTATGTTTTAAGTAAAACTTATAAACTGTTGTGGGTCATGTTTTCGGTATACTTCTTAAATACTTAAGTAACATATATGTAGGTGCGCACTGGAACAGCACTGCGCACAAATTGCTACATATCGCATAAACAGTCTCAGAGATAGGAAGAGTTCTGTTCTATACGTTATTATTATAGTTATTTACGTTCTGCAGCAGTAGAACACATTAAAACTGTTACTTGTGTTATGAATTTGATAAATTGAAGTCGTTTTAATTAATAAAAAATTAAGGTAATACATAATATGTACACGTCGGGCTGTGGTAGCCTATGCACTAAGCACACGCTGTAAATTTTCCAGAAAGCGAGCAACCTGGCAACCTTATTACGAACGTTGCAGAAGGCTAGCGATAGCAAAATTAAAACCTACAAATCTTTCATGTTTGCACAATTTGTCGAAGGTGACCTTACAGTATCAAAAAGGATTAGTTCAGTGGTCTATAAAACAACATGGCATAATGGTACAGAAAACTCTTCATTATAATGTATTCTGATCAAAGTGGCACAACGTTTTAAGCACAGCTATTACTATAAGTATGTATATTTTACATACAATTTTTTATTATTTATTTTACCACACAACATACTGCTTTTTAAATTGCTCAAAACTAGATTGTTCAACCAGTGCGTGTTGCCAGTGATGACCTACCAAGCTGAGATAAGGTCCTTCACTGCTGGTCGTATAAGGTAGCTCAAAGTCTCTCAGCGAGCTAAGGAAAGGGCAACGCTCAGCGTTTCTCTACGTGATAGACTTAAAAACGAGGATATCCGCAGTAGAACCAGAGTAACCGACATAGCCCAAAGACAACCCATGGGGAAGAAAAATTCTCGAGTAGCAGCCTCGTACCGGCAGGCAAAGTGTAGGGCGTCTCCCCACTAAATAGGGTGACGACCTGGTAAGACATGCAGGAAGTCGATGGATGCAGGTGGCTCAGGGCCGTGCTTTGTGGCATTCCTTGGGGGAGGCCTATGTTCAGTGGACTTGTGAAGGGCTGTAATGATAATGACGATTGACATAGTTCCTCTACTTTATTTTTTTCCTTTTAAACAATATTCCGTCTGGTTATCGCAATATTGAATTTTCATTACTATCGTGTCTTTAGTGACACTCACAGTATTAATAAAAATCGATTGACGGCAAAATCATCAAGATTGACACTCGAGTTCGGTATCTAGGGTATCACAAAGGCACAAACATACATCTATACATACATATTATGTACATATAATACATACATTAAATGTAAAAAGATCAAAAACCAAGCTGTTTATAAAAAGTAGAGTCCGATTTCATAGAACTTAAATAATTAAATAATTTTCACAAAATAGTTTCTGAAGTCGAGGCTTTAATACCTCTATACATATTGCCTTAACACCGACTTAAATCTGTTATTTAAAACTATTTTATTAGTTTTAATTTTGTTATTAAATTTTAATTCTAAGCTTACCTAGAGTCATTAATTGATTCATTGATTCATTTATTCATTACAGCCTTTCTCAAGTCCACAGCTGAATATAGTTCTCCCCCAAGGAACGCTACAAAGCACGGTCCTGTGCCAACTGCTTTCATCGACTTCCTGCGTGTCTAGAGTGGTTACGGGAATGGTAGTTGTCTCAATATCATTGGTAGTATTTCTGTCTATTTAGAAAAATATAGATATGTTTGGATGCAATCAAATTTTGTCATGCAGTGTTCATCCAATTCCGTATACTGAAATTCTTAGTAACAACCCGGAGTCAGGAAGTTGGTGGTGTTTCCGAACTCTCTCCATTTGTGTCATATTACCGTCGTAGGATAATAGAGAGTGCACCTGTACTAACGCACACACTCGGGCACTACAATTCTGTCCTGCGCAGATAGATGGTGTCTGAAAGGACTAGCCGCTGATATCGAAATTCGGTCTAGAGCTCATTATTATAATTATACTGAAATTTAGAAGAAGTGTTAAGAACTGATGACAATATAATAACTTTATGACTATGAACTTGTACCTCACTATGTGCCTTAGGCGCCACGCTTGGAAGCCGGGTTAAGGATCGCAAATTGAGACCATTACCGCTACTGTACTACTTTACTATACTGTACTGGTGTAGAGGTCACCAGCTGAAATGAGGCTTATCTTAAAGTCAGCCATGAAACACTCTTTATCGACTAGAAACTATCTTTATCATATTGTCTATTAACATATCTTTATCTATATACATATATAAAAATAAATTGCCATGCGTTAGTCTCGCAAACACTTAAAAACGACACGACCGATTTTGATGATTTTTTTGTGTCTTTGAGTGGGTTTTTGGATGTTCAAAGATTAACAATTAGATCCGGTAGGTGGAGCTATTTTCGAGATCCAGAAATCACCCGTGCAAAGTTGGAGGGGATCGCTAGATTATATATAAAACTGAAGTGGCAAATGAACTAACTTCCTTATAAGTGGCTTCTGGAGTTCATCATCATCATCATTACAGTCATTCACAAGTCTACTGCTGAATATAGGCATCCCTCAAAGAATGCCACACAGCACGGTCCTAAGCCACCTGCATCCAGCGAATTCCTGCATGTCTTACCAGGTCGTCACTCCATCTAGTGGAGGGTCGCCCTATATTCGCCTACCGGTATGGGACTGCCACTTGCAAACCTTTTTTCTCCGTCGGTTGTCGGTTCTTATGGCTATTTGGCCGACCCATTGCCACTTCAGGTTACTAATCCGTTGGGTTACCGCCTACAGGCTATCCGTGGGTCACTCTGGTTCTACTGCGAATTTTTTTTTTATGGAATAGGGGCAAACGAGCATGTGGCTCACCTGATGGTAAGTGTCTACGGCCGCCCATGAACAACCGCAACACCAGGGGAATTACAGATGCGTTGCCGACCTTTTAGAAAAGTGTAAGCTCTTTTCTTGAAAATTCGCTGGTGGTAATTGATTCCACAAGGAATCGTGCAAGGGAGAAAACTTCTTCTAAATCGCACAGTGGTGGACCGCCAATCATCCAGATGGTATGGATGGTAACGCGAGTTTTGTCGCGATGTGCGATGGTGAAATTGAGCGGCTGGAATTACTCCGAACAATTCCTCAGAGCACTCCCCGTGATAGATGTGATGAAAAAAAAATAATAATAAAAAATAATAGTAATAAAAAAATATCCTCATTTCTAAGTTTATCACGCAGAGAAACCCAGAGCATAGCCCTCTCCATAACACGCAGAGCGACCTTGAGCTTCCTCATACGACCAGCACTGAAGGACCACGTCTCACTTCCATAAGTCATAACTGGCAACATGCACTGGTTGTACAGTTTCGTTTTCACGATTTGAGGTATGTCTAACGAGAAGATGTGTCGTAGTTTCCTAAACGATTCCCAGCTGAGTTGAATCCGTCGATTGAAGTCTCGGTCGAAGTTGGACTTACCTTGTCGGATTGTTTGTCCCAGGTAAACATTCTCGTCAACAATCTCGAGCTTAGTGTTCCCAACAACTACCGGCATAGATGTAACATGGACGTTACACATGATCTTTGTTTAGACCTTGTTCATCTTAAGAGCTATCCGTTGGGAGGCACTATTGAGGTCATTTAGCATATTGCTTAGGTTTTCCACCGATTCTGCCATAAGAACTATATTGTCGAAAAATCAAAGGTGAGTCATGTACTCGCCATTGACGTCAATGCTGTATCCTTTCCAGTCCAGTAGCATGAAAACCTTACAATGCGGTAGTGAAGAGTTTCGGGGTTATAAAGTCACTGTCACACCTCACTGCAGTTGGATAGGTTTTGTACTCTGGTTCTGTACTCGTGTAGTAATCTTAGCCTTACTGTACAAACACTTCAGCACTTCGATATACCGACAGTTAATTTGCCACCGCTGAAAGGACAGCAGCACCACCCAAATATTAACGGAATCAAAGGTTTTCTCATAGGCCACAAACGCAAAATATATTTTTAATTTGTACTTTTCGGTCTTCTGTATAATTTGTCGAAGGGTGTATATGTGGTTTATGTAAAGCCTTTTCGGAAACCGGCTTGTTCGAAAGGCTGCAAATCGTCGAGTTTGCGTGCCAGACGATTCGTAATGACTCTCGACAATAGCACGTAAACGCAGCTCAGAAGGGAAATCGGTCTGTGGTTCTTCAAAAGAATATTGTCACAATTCCTGAAGAACAAGCCGACCACACTTCTGCTCTACGCCTCCAGAGTAGTGCCACTATAGAGGACGGAATTAAAGAGCTTTTGATGGACTTCCAGTACCGGTTTTCCACCCGCTTTCAAAAGCTCTGATGTAATTCCATCCTCGCCCGGGGACTTTCCGTTTTAAGGTGCTGGAGAGCCATTCTAAACTCGCTCAGACTGACGTCCAGTTACGTCAACGTCAAGTTAACAGTCTGATTGAGTGAAATGGCAAGAATATACAGGGTATTTTTGGAACGCTCCCGAAAACTAAGACAGGCGACAGCACCAAGTAAACCTTTGATCATGGGTCACAAATAAATTTGATCCTGATGAAAAAAAAATCATATTTTTACAACGTTTTATTAGCGTTATTCACGCGCCATCATGTTAGTACAGCTAAATGAAACGATAATTTCATAAAAAAAATCATGAAAATACTGAAACATAAAACCAGCAGTGAAAACTGAATTGTTATCACCTGACTAATGGAGGTTAATGTATGCGCGAACGGTGAAAAAAGAACGCTGGCCTTGAACTTGGGCACAGCGATTTATCACATATTGGTACGAAGGGGGCGCGACGGGGGAACAATCCGCCAGTATTACTGTGCCTGCATGCTATTGGTTCCCGCGCTTTGTTCGCTCCAAAAATACAGTCGCATACACAGCTTACTTTGCGACTCGCGACGATGTTTTAAAAAGGAAGGAAAGAAAAATTATTTATATCTATTGTTTTATGACTAAACTAGTGAACGAGAAGGTAAATATGATAGGAGAAGGTGAATGGGGAAAATTGTGCAGTAAATTTAAAAGTGTTGAGGAAGAATACCGAAAAAATTACCATGTGATCGACCTGATGACGGAAGCTCAAGCGAAGATGAAAGTGATGATGAAGTAGCATCCAGTAACACCAACACACCTTCAACATCTGGCTTCCATGTGACCCAAGACGACATAATGGACGGCGTGCCACCCTTACCTTAAGTTTTCTTGTTACAAACTACTTTATATTTTACGATATAAATAACAAATAATGCTCAAGTAAACATTATCCATTTTTAATTCCAAGTAAGGCACCTATTATGATTCTACAATAAAACTATACTATTATAAAACAATATCCCAATAGTAGTACTTTAGAACGCGACTGTAACCTCCCTCCACTCGACCTGCTAGCTCGGTGCGAAATAATGTAACCCGCCCGGCTCGTGTCGCATCACGCTGTGACGCAGTAGGTTTCAGTTTAATTGTAGTTTTTGAAACAGTTCCGTGTTGATTTTGTTACTTGTTGTTACGTTTTTTGTTTTAATAATGCTTAACGCGTACGTTTATAGTGATTGTGAATACGACAACATGTTATGTATCCGAACCTAGGTACACGAAGTATCGCTAAATAAATTGTTAAGACGTCGGGATGGAACAAGTGTGTCATACTGTGCAGTGCACAAAGTGTTGAAGCGTAACCGAATGTGCTCATACAAATTGCACAAAGTGCAAGCTTTAGTTCCCGGCGATCACGACCGCCGACGAGTTTTCTGCCCTTGGTTATTATACCAGCAACAACGTGTGGCTGGTTCCATTGAGCACATTATCTGAACGGATAAGTCGACATTTACCAGAAACGGCCTGTGGAACCGAAGAAATACACACGTGTATTCAGAGGTTATCCCGCACGCTGTTCGACAAACCGGGCACCAAACCCGATGGTCGGTTAACGTATGGGCAGGTTTATTTAAGGATCGCATACTGGGACCAGTGTTTCTGCCACAGCGACTGAACGGACAGCGATACCTAAACTTTATAAATGAACAGTTGACAGACATTTTAGACGACCTATCGTTGGCTGAATATCGCCGCACATGGTTCCAGTATAATGGTGCCCCTCCACATGTGAGGTTCGTCCGTGAGCGCCTCAATGAGCTATTTAATGATCGCTGGATTTGGCGGACTAGGACCACACGCTTGGCCACCTCGCGCACCAGATCTGACCCCGTTAGACTTCTTTCTGTGGGGTATGTGAAAGAAAGGGTTTTTAATCGTGAGTGTGATAGTGCTGACGAAACTACAAAAGGATCGTGGGTGTTTTCGACAAACTACGTACGGACTGTGTCAAAGATCACACGATGATGCCCCGCCTCCATGAGGAGACGCAACACCGAGCCCAAATCTGCCTTGAAATGAATGGAGCACAATTTGAGCCGCATCTCATAAGACCACGGAGGATTTAGAGCGGTAAGCTGTTTCATAACTAATTTTTTTTAAATAACTTAGTACTGAACTAATCTGAATACATACATAACTGAATACATGAGAATAATAAACATACCTACACGATGAATAAAAACGCATGACTCTAACCTTGGTTACATTTCATTTATGTATTTTGTTATTAGCGGGAAATCGAACCAGTTATTTGGGTTATTTAACCTGTAAATTCGGATTAAAATGGCTACGTGGAGACAAGTACAGTGGCAAAATAGTATGTTAAGTAGATAAGTTAGGTATTTAGACAAGTGTTGTAAATTATTAGGTATTGTGGTATAGCCCGCTAGTTGCGGACCGCGCGAATTTGCGTTCGCGCGTACATTGACCTTTAATCAGCTGATATGAATTCAGTTATTCCACTGCTGGTTTTAGGTTTCAGTATTTTCATGATTTTTTTTATGAAATTATCGTTTCATTTAGCTGTACTAACATGATGGCGCGTGAATAAATCTAATAAAACGTTGTAAAAATATGTTTTTTTTTTCATCAGGATCAAATTTATTTGTGACCCATGATCAAAGGTATACTTGGTGCTGTCGCCTGTCTAAGTTTTCGGGAGCGTTCCAAAAATACCCTGTATACTGTGATGATTTCTTATTGATAATTGAGTAAAACTAATAAATCAATAGTAATTTTAGCTTTTTTAATTCCCAGATGTTTCGGGTACTCTACAGAATGAAAATATGAGAC
The DNA here is from genome assembly GCA_033319125.1 of Parnassius glacialis. Lineage (NCBI taxonomy): Eukaryota > Metazoa > Arthropoda > Insecta > Lepidoptera > Papilionidae > Parnassius > Parnassius glacialis. The sequence continues at coordinate 53,915,892 of JAVANC010000005.1, forward strand.
TGAAAAGTGTCCGAAAGGTCGGGAATTAAAAGTTTTATGTGAAATGCAATTGAAGCCGTAAAATTAGTTTTGTTTGATATATTCTGTAGTTTCTGGGTATAGTTATGTTAATACCTAGACCTTCAATAATCAACCCAGTGAGAAACTAGCGAGTTATTATACATATCTATCTATTTAAGATAATCGAAGAAAATTTACTTTATCAATTTAGCGTTTTTTCAAACAAAATTAAGTTTTTTGATAAAATATTTATAACTGAAGTTTCATATAAAAAAATTATAAACTATTTTTCATTTCTTTATTTGTTTATTTGTCCGTCTGCCTGTGCGGGCTAACTTTTGGAATGGTTGAAGTTATTGTGATGAAACTACGGACAGATAGAGAACTATGCCAGGAGTTGATCAAGCCTATATTGTATCCGAAAAACTCACAGTATTTTTCTTGTGAAATCGTAAAGTTATAAAATAAATGATACGTTACAGCCTAATTAAGTCCTTTACTGAACATAGGCCACCCAAATAGATTGCCTAATAGGGGGGATAATTACCATAGTTTTCACGCTTGGCAATGGAGTTGGGAAACGCAGATTTTATTCTTATTATTAGTCCTTATTAATAAGACGGTGTTGCTCATCTCCTGATTGGTTTCCCTCTGTCAACTTGTCGTGGAGTGGCGGTTAAGAATATCTTCTACCCCATGTCTTCCCGTGAGTGTCGTAAAAGGCGACAAAGGGAAACAGGCAGGAGATGGGCAGCAGCATTTTCCTGATAACAACAAACTTACAATAAAAAAAAGACTGTGGTTGCCAAGCGTGGCAACTTTGGCAAATACCCCCCTATAATGAGAGTAATAAAGAAACGGCCCCCAATCCCCGGCGGCCCCGCTATTCCTGGCTACGGTGGAGACCATGGTAACGGCGGGGCAGGGGGTGCTAAGAATCTCCGGTGGAGGTTCGGTTGACACCTAAGACGACTCGACCTGGCAACATACAACGCACGCATCCTGAGGACTGACGAGAAGACCGTGAAGCTGGATGACGAGATAGACAAATTACGCCGGCATATTATAGGATTATCGGAGGTCCGAAGAGAGGGGGAGGACACGGTGATCCTCGAATCCGGCAACTTGCTCTATCACCGGGAAGGCGACCATCTGTCCCAAAGAGGTATCGGATTTATCGTCCACAAGTCTCTCGTTAACAACGTTGTAAAGATTGAGAGTGTGTTGACGAGGGCCTATAAAAAAAAACGGTATTGGTTGAGGGTCATACAGGTTTACGCACCAACCTCGGCACATCCTGATGAGGAGGTTGTGGAAATGTATGAGGATATCTGTAGAGCCATTCATTCCTCCAAAACCCACAATACGGTGTTAATGGGAGACTTCAATGTAAATCTAGGCACAAAAGAGAGCGGTGAGCTGAAAGTAGGGAAATTTGGAATAGGGCAACATAACCCAAAGGGCCAGCAGCTGGCCGACTTCATGGAGAAAGAAAAACACTTTATGATGAACTCTTTCTTCCAGGACTGGTGCCACCGGAAGAGGACCTAGTCGAGCCCTGACGGTTCGACAAAAAATGAGATTGACTTAATTATGACGAACAGACGACAACTGTTCAGTAAAGTCTCCGTGATCGCGAGGGTGAAAACTGGTAGCGATCACCTAAAGGTTAGAGGCACACTGAACCTAAACGTTAAATTGGAGAGGTCTTGTCTAATGAAGTCAACGCTCCATCCCCCTCGTACTCTGTTCCAGAGTCCCAAAACCTTTCAGCTCTAGTTACAAAACCGTTTTCAGTACCTAGAAGACTGTAATGAAGTGGACTATATGAACGGTAAGCTCGTGGAAACTGTACATGCGGTCGGAGCAATACAATTTTGCAATACCGGCCGCAGAAGAACACAAAAACACTACGATCACACTCCTAATTTAATGGCTGTTAGACGGGAGATGAATCTACATTCTTCAACAGATTTGACAGCATACAGGCAACTGAACAGACAGATCTCTAAATGCATGCCGCGAGACTTACGCAACTTCAATACAGCTTGTATTGAAAAAGCGATCGAGCGAAACCAAGGCTCCAAAGTCTTTGCCAGGGATCTGTCAGCCAAAAAGACCCAACTGTCAAATCTGAAGACCGAATGTTTCCGGGACACCTAAGATTTTGAGCGAGATTGAGAGGTTCTATGGGCAGCTGTACACGTCATCGTTGGAGCCACTCGCAACTGTGAGTAACGATTCAAGAGCGAGTCTTATCCGACACAATTCCGAAGATATCCTAAACGTCAGTCTAAGCGAAATTAGAATAGCTCTCCAGCACCTTAAAAACAGCAAGTACCCGGGCTAGTATGGCATTACGGCGGAGCTTCTAAAAGCGGGTGGAAAACCGGTACTTCAAGCCCTTCAGATGCTCTTTAATTCCTTTCTGCATGGGGGCATTACTCCGGAGGCGTGGAGCAGAAGTGCGGTTATCTTCTTCTTCAAGAAAGGCGACAACGCTTTCTTGAAAAACTACAGACCGATTTCCCTTCTGAGCCGCGTCTACGTGCTGTTTTCGAGAGTCATTACGAATCGTCTTGCACGCAGACTTGACGATTCCAGCCTCCCAAACAAGCCGGTTTCCGAAAGGGCTTTAGCACCATAGACCACATACATACCCTTCGACAAATTATACAGAAGTCCGAGGAGTACAATTTGCTACTATGTCTGGCGTATGTGGACTATTAGAAAGCCTTTGATTCCGTCAAAATTTGGGTGGTGCTGCAGTCCCTTCAGCGGTGCCAAGTAGACTGTCGGTAAATCGAAGTGCTGATGTGTTTCTACAGTAGAGCTACGATGCCTATCTGAGTACAGAATCAGTGAACGAAACCTATCCAACTCCAGAGAGGTGTAAGACAGGGTGACGTTATCCCCGAAACTTTACCTCTGCATTGGAAGACGTTTTCAAGCTACTGGACTGGAAAGGATGCGGTATTAACATCAATGGCGAGTACATCACTCACCTTCGATTTGCCGACGATATAGTCCTTATGGCAGAATCGCTGGAGGACCTAAGCACTATGCTCAATGACCACAATAGTGTATCATAACGTATAGGTCTTAAGATGAACATGGACAAATCAAAAATCATGTTTTACGTCCATGTCACACCTATGCCGGTAGTTATTCGGAACACTAAGCTCGAAGTTGTTGACGAGTATGTTTACCTGGGACAAATAGTCCGACTAGGTGAGGCCAACTTCGACCGAGAGGTCAATCGACGGATTCAACTCGGCTGGGCAGCGTTCGGGAAGCTACGACACATCTTCTCGTCAGACATACCACAAAACCTTAAAACGAAATTGTACAACCAGTGCGTGTTGCCAGTGATGACATATGGAATGTGGTCCTTCACTGCTGGCCGTATGAGGAAGCTCAAGGTCGCTCAGCGAGCTATGGAGAGGTCTATGCTTGGAGTTTCTCTGCGTGATAAACTTAGGAATGAAGATATCCGCAGTAGAACTGGAGTAACCGACATTGCCCAACGGATTAGTAAGCTGAAGTGGCAGTGAGCTGGCCTTATAGCTCGAAGAACCGACAACCGATGGGGAAGAAAGCTTCTCGTGTGGCAGCCTCGTACCGGCAGCCGAAGTGTAGGGCATCCCCCCACTAGATGGAGTGACGACCTGGTAAGACATGCAGGAAGTCGATGGATGCAGATGGCTCAGACCCGTGCTTTGTGGCTTTCCTTGGGGGAGGCCTATGTTCAGCAGTGGACTTATGAAAGGCTGTAATGATGATGATGATGTCACCTCTTACGACAACCACGGGATGATATGGGGTAGTGGGTATACATGAAATAAATGGTATTTGATAATTATTCAAAAAATATAATAGACGCTATATTAATAGCCGGAGTGGATAGCTAGTCTTTAATAAATGTACAAATCTGATCCACCTCAATAGCCACAGTAATAATACTTGATGAAGTCAATGTGGCCTGAGCTCAGCTGCGACAAAAGAAACTATTTTCTCGGGGTCTGAGATGAAGTTTATTGAGTAAGCAGGTGTACAGCTTGATAAAGCACCTAGTTTGGCATTTAATTGTAGTATTGTTTAAAATTTAAAAAGAAAATTTAAAGACGCAATAGAGGGAAATACATATAGCAATAAAAACATTGTTAATAATAACCCCTGAAAATTAACTAATCGCTTCCAAGCTGTTTCTCAAATGGGTTTTGTAATTAATTGTACAACCTATTTTTTTATTATTAAAGCTATCCACTCCGGCTTTTAATATGGCGTCTATTATAGTTTTTGAATAATTATCAAATACCATTTATTTCGTGTATATCCACTACCCAATATCATCCTATGGTTGTTGTAAGAGGTGACATCATCATCATCATCATCATTACAGCCCTACACAAGTCCACTGCTGAACATAGGCCTCCCCCAAAGAATGCCACAAAGCACGGTCATGAGCCACCTGCATCCATTGACTTCCTGCATATCTTACCAGGTCGTCACTCCATCTAGTGGGGGGATGCCCTACACTTCGGCTGCCGGTACGAGGCTGCCACACGAGAAGCTTTCTTCCCCATCGGTTGTCGGTTCTTCGAGCTATATGGCCAGCTCACTGCCACTTCAGCTTACTAATCCGTTGGGCAATGTCGGTTACTCCAGTTTTACTGCGGATATCTTCATTCCTAAGTTTATCACGCAGAGAAACTCCAAGCATAGACCTCTCCATAGCTCGCTGAGCGACATTGAGCTTCCTCATACGGCCAGCAGTGAAGGACCACATTCCATATGTCATCACTGGCAACACGCACTGGTTGTACAATTTCGTTTTAAGGTTTTGTGGTATGTCTGACGAGAAGATGTGTCGTAGCTTCCCGAACGCTGCCCAGCCGAGTTGAATCCGTCAATTGACCTCTCGGTCGAAGTTGGCCTCACCTAGTCGGACTATTTGTCCCAGGTAAACATACTCGTCAACAACTTCGAGCTTAGTGCTCCCAACAACTACCGGCATAGGTGTGACATGGACATTAAATAAAAATATACATACGGGAATTTTCTATTGTTGGAAATAATAATAAAAATTATAAATGGCATCGAAAAAGCAAACAAATATATAAGAGTAAGTAATTTTTAAAGGGTAGTAGGTAATACTCATTATTGCGTACGGAATTACTAAGTGTTGGTTAATTATTATTTAAGATTACTCTTAACTGTCGTGCATATTTTGTTTTGTCGGAAATTTTAATTTTCCCCATTTTTAAAGATATTTAATAAGTAGAAAGATAATAATTAAGTTGATTTAAAATTGATCGTATCTTTCACTATGTAAATATATAAGTTTACATTATATAACATATACCTATTATGTATCTTCTTTGGCACAAGTCTATAATATTTCATTTCGGTTCGATATCAACCCTAGCGCTCACGCTCCGGCCCTAATGTCACCGGCGCTTCAGCTCTCACGTACAGAGAGTATCACCGCTGTGCCTATACTGAAAAAAAATATTCTACTCTGTTCTATTATTTTCTAATAAAACAGAAAATGGGCAGCAACACCTTCGTAATCACAACTAAAAGTAATACAAAAATGCCGCCTGCAGAGTGTGTTAACAACGGAAAAAAGTTTATTTCATGGAGGGGGGTGGTGACCCCATTAAGCAATCTATGGAGAAGTTCTATGTTTAGCAGTGTAAGTGGAAGAGCCATCCTGCAGTTACATTATGGTTATAGTAACAGATAGAGAACTGGAGACTATTTTTACTGAATACGCGGCATTCCATCTCAGTCCTCAGGGGTGACAACGCATTTACTTTTTCGTACTTAATCGAGGGTAAATGTAGATGTCTGTGGGCCACAATATCCCCTTATCATAAGGTGGACTGTGTGCTCGTTTGTCACGCTTATCCTCTAGAACAGTGTAATTTTTGTAGATTGTGTAATGATTACTCTAGTTATGTTGTATTGTTTCTGTGGAAATAAGAAGAGTCAAATTTTATGACTCTTCTTAGTTTTTATGACTTTCTTGATTTTAGGGGTCATTGTAGAAGCGTGCTCGTCACAACCTATGCCAGCCCTTTTCAGGGCTGCAATTCTACACAGCTGTGCACCCATGCCAACGAGGGTTAGGGCGTCCCCCCAAGGCGACGCACACACCAGCTCGTCCCCGTTGGTGTGAAATGCAGCGCGTAAAGCGGCGATGAGGACCGCCATCCGTCACGCACAGCCCGACACGGCGGAAGGTGGAGAACAGAGTGCAGAGTAGGCACGTGGAATGTTAGAGGAGCCATGAGAGATAAGACGAATGAGTTGATCGAAATAATGAAAGAAAGAGAATTAGATGTCGTGTGTATGTCGGAGACCAAACGGAAGGGCAGTGACAATGAAGAGCTCCCTGACGGGGCGTTAGCTCTATGGTCCGAAGTCCCGGAGAGCGAGAGCGCCTGCCAGGGACTGGGGGTGCTGCTGTCGTCTCGGTTGGTCGATATTATGACTGAATATAAGGTTGTGAACTGAAGAATTCTCTGGGTTCCCTTTAAATTGGGACTGACAAAGTTATTCCTTTTGGCTGTTTATGCGCCGGTAGCTTCGTCATCCAGGGCTGAGCTAGAGGAGTTTTGGGAGAATGTAAGAGAAGTTCAAGATTTGGTTACAGGAAACGAAAGAATTATTGTATGTGTTGATTTGAATGGATGGGTTGGTACCTCTCGACCAGGACACGAGTCGGTGCTTGGAATGTTTGGCGATAAAAGGGTTAATGGTGCTGGCAAGCTTATACTGGCTGTATGCAAGGAAAAGGGTCTTCTTGTGATAAACACTATGTTTAGTCACAAGAAAATCCATATGTATACTAGAGAAAGAAAGAATGAGAGAAGTATGATCGATTTGTTCCTGGTGGATGTCTGACTGCGAAAACAGGTGATAGATACGCGAGTGTTCAGGGGTGCTGACCTGGGAACAGATCACTATCTAGTGATTACTAGATTTAGGGGTCTGTTCGCGGGTTGGCGCTACCGGACGGCAGTAACAGAACCACAGTCGGTCTGTCGCATCCGAAGCTAGAAACTTCAGGAAGCGGATACTAGGGACAAATATCATGCGAGAGTAGCCGAAAAAGCAAGCCGACACCATCGATGACAGAAAATAATGTGTGGAAAGTACATTGCAGAAATAAAGGGATGGAATGGTAAGTGCAACGGAAGAAGTGTGTGGAACGATAAAAAGAGGTAGTAGTAAAAGAAAGATGCATGGTGGAATGATGAAGTGAAAGAAGCTGTAAAGAAGAAGAAGAAAGCATGATTATACTACTTGGCCTCTAGTAATGATAAGGATATGAGAGAGAAGATGAAAGAAAGATATAAGCTGCAGAAAGTTCACACGAAAGCATTGATTGAGGAAGTTCGTGAAAAGTGTAGAATGGAAGCGGACGAAAGCTTGTCGCACAACTTTAAGGAGAACTCGAAACTCTTCTGGAAAGAGGTTGGAAAGACATGAAGTGGTGCGACGGCCTTAAGAATTAACAAAGTGCTTTCGAGAACCAATGACGTCCTCTCAGAAAAATCGGACGTCATGCAGTGATGGAGCGAAATTTATAGAGAAATGTATGCGTGTGAAGATCTTAGTGAGGGATCTGGGGGTGACGCCGTGACTGGTACGCCAGACCCGGACCTCGATGACACTGAGCTCATCAGTATGAAAGAAATTGAACGTGCGATCCGAAGTTTGAAATGTGGTAAGGCTGCGGGACTAGACAGAGTTACTGCTGAAATGGTCAAGTATGGTGGGCCTCGCATCTGGGACAGCTTTCATCTGCTGTGCAATTTGTGCTGGCGGACGGGGGATTTCCCAGATAATTGGCGATTCGCAGTCATTGTGCCTTTATATATAGGTAAAGGTTCACATTTTGACTGCGGGTGCTATCGGGTAATCAGCTTGACCAGTTTAGCAAGTAAAGTTTACTCGAAGGTTTTGACACGTAGGATGCAAGAGAAATCAGAAAGATTTCTATGGGGGGCACAATGCGGATTTAGACCTGGAAGAGGATGCACGGATCAAATGTTTTCTCTACGCATGACCACGGAGAAGCTTCAGGCTGCAGTTGCAGAAGCTGAAAGGTAGCTGTTTGGGTGTGAAATTGGGTGACATTAAAGTAAATTGTCTGCTGTATACTGATAATGCAGTGCTTATTGCACCATCAGAGGCAGAACTGCAGGCATTAGTCACGTGTGTGAAAGAGGTATGAGAAATTAAAGGTCTCCGTTTGAATGCTAATTAAACTAAGGATCTGGTATTTGAAAGGGACGAAGAGAAAACGAAGTGTGAAATATGTGTAAATCAGGAATGTCTAGAACAGGTAAATGAAATTGTATACTTGAGGAGTGCTATTAGCCGGGATGGAAGATGTGATTTAGATGTGGACAGGCGTGTCGCTGCCGGGAACAAAGTCAATGGTGCCCTGACTGCGTTAGTCAAAAAGCAAGGCGTAGTGAAGAATGCACGCCTTGCAATACATAACGCAGTGTTGGTACCGACTTTGTTATAGGGCAGCGAAACCTGGGTATGCCAGAAGAAGCATAAAAGCAAGTTGAATGCAGTGGAGATGCTATCTCTTCGTAAAATGTGCGGCGTTACCACGGCCGACCGAAAGCATTATAACAGCAACATAATTAGCAAATAACATTATTCACAAGCATTGTTTACTATACACAGATTTTAATACTAAGAAAGTTCACGACATGTAATTAAATCAAGTAAGTAAAATAAACATTCTCACAAGTACTACAAAGTTTTATTACTAGCAACATCAAGAACAAGGCAATAAATAACATGTTATTACACATACAAGAGTTTGTACATCAGATTTAATAAAAAGAGAAAAATTACATGAAAATTTTCTTCAATAAGGTGTATTCAAAATGAAAATATCTTGGTAGAACATATTACTTTGAAAGTTAATAAATAAATTCCTCTAACTTTCGTAGTTATAATTTTACTTCTAACATACTCGTGTATAGAGTTTATATACATAAGATTATATTGTCCTGGCAATACATGTTCGCCAAGCCTTAGCCAACGCGAGCGTAGGCAAATTGATACAAGGCGATTGCTACAGACTACACGTTGGTTCGCGTAGTGTATATATTCTTTGACTTTGGTCAAGTTCAAAAGAGATCAATGGTAACTGCCAATGTTCACGAATGTTTTGAAAGCTATCCACATGTTGGCCGTAATTAGAGTTCATTGAGAATTGGAACGATATGGACGACGTGGAAGTTTTGCAGCTTCTGCTGTTTATTTAATGAGTTTCATATAATTATCATATCAGTGTACTCCGCAGTAAAATTGTAAAAAAAAAGGGAGAGTAACATTGTTGAAATTGTTTTAAAGTTGCAACTTAATTAAAACAGAACATCTCACCGGGCCAGACGCCAATCTGTAACTGACATGGCCGACAAACATGTGGACGCGACTTACCGAGTGCAGGCGAACGCCTTTGATTTGTGCTGAAAACCGACACTGTTTCATAGTGAGACGAGTCGTAGCGAGCGATCCCGACTGCTGACAGGGCACTCCAAACTCACTGCACTCGGCCAGCTAGGTGAACGTCGATGAGCAACGACGAGACTAAACAAATGGGCAGTCTATACGTTCGTACTCGCCTTCGCTCAGCCAACATGTATAACCACCGGCTTTAGTATTATTACTTTATTAAGCGGCGCATTATAAAATATTTTTTTTATGTGACTTTGTTCTATTATGCTATTTATATATTACGTATATTGTTTGATTCTACTAAACCATCATGTTAGAAATAAATTAAGTAAGAAGCGCTCTCGAACAACCTCTGCACCTTCAAGCACATTTATCGGGGATTATTGCTTCCTCGGGCAGTTGCGCACATACACTAATAGCACGCGGCACAGTTCTTCGAACGCCTTTATTTTACTAGTGAAATCGTGGTTTCAATATTTTTTTTAAATTTAATCTTTCATGCACAAATTTTTACATATGGCGGACTTAATTCCATTCCATTCTCTCCCAGTTAACCATTAGGCTAAACAGAGATATACATACAAGTGACGGTGCAGCAGTAATCAAAATAGAAGGCGCTAAAAATATTGTATATACATATATAAATATACATATACACACACATACATAGACATATATACTTAAATACACATAATATATACATATATAAATACGTACATACATATATACATGCCTATACTACATATATAGACAATACATATAAATATTATCTATGTCGGAACAAATATTTTTTTTTTAAAAATACGTCACCCCCACACTAGTATCTTCTCCTGTGTCGTGGAGGCAGTTTACAAACATAAATTGCAGAAGGACAAAGATTATTTGTAGGCCATACAAATACTTGTACTTATACTGCACCACGGAGCTGTCAAATGAAATATGAAATATACATAATATGTGTATGAAAATAAGAGGTGTTAGTTCGAACTTGCAACAATTTCTTCACATGCTTACGGACTTGATTTTTAAAAACAAACTTGTTGGAAGCTTTTTAAATGTCAAGAGGGATGTCATTCCAGAGTCTGATGGCCGTGATGGCGAAATATTGATATAAATAACCAGGATGGTGTAAAGGAGTAACTTAAGATTAGTCGAAGAACGGAGGGAACGATTATGAGAATCTCCCAGGTATTCAAAATTTGATTTCAGATACTCGGGAGCACATGGATCGTTCAGAATTGTGAAAAGGGTGCAGAGTATTCTGACATATCTGCGCTGACTCATAGGCACCCAATTTAGCTGAGCACGAAAAGAAGATACATGGTCGTATTTACGGAGACCATAAATGTATCTGATACAGTTGTTAAGTAGACAATCTAATGTATTAAAATGATATTGAGACAAGTCTGACCAACACACATCGACATAATCAATAATCGGTAGGGTAAGTGACTAGACAAGTAAAATCTTAGTATTGGTGGGAAGAATTTTTTTATCGATATAAAGATCGCAAGTTCCAGTAGTTTTGCAACTCACCTCCTGTATATGTTTGTTCCATGTTAAACAATCATCAACGTACAGACCAAGGTTCTTTACATGGGGAGAGAATGGTATAACATTATTTTTAAACATAATTGATGGTAGGGTGGGAATATCTAGTTTCAATAATAATCATGGGCTACCTAAGATTATTGTTTGGCACTTGGATGAGTTCACGTTTATGCCATACACAGTGGATCATTCGCAGATGTATTTCAAGTCATCGTTTAATAATGATTTAATAGAAAAAATTGCTTTGCGTACCTCGCCTTCGTCTATAGGAAAAAAGTGAAAGTTTCGTGAGAATAAGGAGGCATGGAAGATATAAATGAGATAGCATTAACTCTAGAAATATCAGCAACTATTTGAGAAGACATAAAATGACGATTGAAATCGTCAGGAGAAAAGGTGATGCTATTATAGTCAAATTGCGATTTTCCATATCCATACGTTTTGAGAAACTTCCATATATCAGCCGAAGATGAATTAAGTACTTGTTCGTGGATATATCGGCGTTTAGCACAATATATAATCTATATGAGGCTGCATATTATATAAATGTCATCAAAATAATAAAATCATATTCTTTATATTTTTTTTTATAGGATGAGGGTGACAAACGAGCACACAGTCCACCTGATGGTAAGTGGTTACTGCGGCCCATAGACATCTACATCTACATCTATCCTCTTTTACAAATCAAAATGTAGATGCGTTGTCACCCGTGAGAACTAAGATGGAATGCCTAATTTCCAGTAAAAAGGGCCTCCGGCCACCTGCACTCACCAAGCGAAACGCAGAGGTAAACCTTTACTTGACGCTGGTTTTCTGTGAGGTCGTGGTACCACCCCGGTTCGAGCCGGCCCATCCGTGCGACAGCAAAAGCTGCCGCGTGGCTCTACCACTGTTAAAAATATTATTATATTCCACTGTTATATTCCATATACATCAAAATATTCGTATATTTCAGAGCCACTTTTAAATTATATACGGATTTAATGAGACATTCGGGATGCATGCTCGCACAATGCTAACTGAATTCCTTGAAAGCAAGCGGGGCACAATGAATGTCATATTTCGAGGATTCCGACATACTGTACAGGCAAAAGAGCGCAATTTTCTACATTAGTGGAAGTGAAATTTTATGACCTGGTTTATTTAAGATGAAAATAAAGGCTGAGCGTTGCTTGGAAACGGCTTTTGATTTCTGCTCCAGCAGTGCGCCCTTCAACTAAATATTATTTGATCCTTTTCAAGATAAGTCTATTATTTTATTAGATAGGCTTATATTTAATAATAATAATAAAAATATTAATTAATATTCATTGTTTTGTTGTTATACATCCATTTTATAACCTTTACAGCCTATATAGATTTACAACTGAACATGGGTCCCTACCTTAGATTGCCTCATAGAGGGGATTTTGCCATAGTTGCCACACTTAGGAAGCGGATTGGTAACAGCATATTTTTTATTATTTTATGTTGTTATGAGGAAGACATATCCTGTTTCAGTTTTCCTCTGTCGCCTCTTACGACACCCACGGGATGATATGGGGTAGTGGATATTCATACATCGCTACTACACGGTACTTATTTAAAAAGGTTCTAGGTAAAATACCTTAAACTTAAACACTCACTCCTCTCACCTAGATACCCCAGAGACCTTGGACTTCCATTTGGCATGATCCTGACACACCTCTCTCGCCTCCTTAACATACATATATAGTATACCTTCGCATACATGCTCGGCGATTAAAGGTACTCTTAATTTGGTCTGTCTTCGTTTAAAGGCAATATCTAAAAGGAAGATTTCTTGGCAATGGCTTTCATGTCATAATAAGGTCCTAGATACGTACGGGTAAATGCATTTATAGTTTTTTTTTTCATTCATTATTTCATTATAACATATGAGAAATCCACTGCTGTACTTAGGCTCCGCCATAGATTTCCTCATATTTGCTATAGTTGTCATACTTGACAGGCAGGTTAGAAACAGAAGTTTTTTATTATTAATTTTCTTCTGTAACCTCTCACAAACCCACGGGATGAAATATCTTACGCCAACGCATGGGGTTGTTTTTATTAGCTACATTTAATAGTACTTGACATTTACCATAATACGCTCACTCAATTCATTACTAAACTTAAGCATTCCGGGTATAAATAAGCGAGCCTATGTACACTCCATGATTCCAACATATGTTGAACTGCATTTATCATGCGTACTGTATTTAAAAATCAGCTTTTTTTGAATAACATATTTTTGTTTAATTTGTTTAACTTTTTGTAACTCAGCGCATAATTTAAATACTTGTTAAGGGCATTAGTTTAAGTTTCCTTTGTATAAAATTATACTTAATGATGGCTATCAGAAATAAATTACAAGCGATTTTTTTTAAATTATGTAGGTATGAAATACTTTAATAATATTAATTAATAAACCACGTTTATTTCTTCATATTGTTATATTGTCATCCGATCCTGAGCGATATTAAAATTCAAGTCTATTTCCTTCACACAGTAATACTTAACTGAACTCTCACGCATGTTCCCTAAAGGGATAAGCAGACACTACGTACTTCCATTTTTCACGATCTTGACACTCCTCTCTCGTTTCTTTAACATTATATCTACGCATGCATGTCGGTTATTGATACACCTTATTTGCCATAATACAAAATATATCGCCCTCATTTGAGAAGTCTATCGATCGATAAACTTCCGACTACGACGTCCCTTACCGACTACTAATCACTTTTACAGCATACATTTTCTTTGTCACTATTTCCTCATTTATTCTGTAAATATATCCTAAACTACAAAAGCATCCATTTCCTAATCCTCGTCTGGAGCAAGATATCGTTATATTCATTCATTCAATTAACTCATTACTTTTATTCTATTTCAGGGGCTATGCACTTATCGCTGTTTAGCTATTGGTAGCCTTGTAAAGCTGTGGTAGTCGTATAGAGTGTACTACTGTGCCTCAGTCGTCATTTGTGACAGCATCATTATTTCTACAGCTTTTGATCGAATTACATAAAACTTACGAAGTGTGTTCTTTTAAAACAAGTTCCTATTTCAATAAATATTTTATATATTACTAATATGTTGTTCTTAATCAATCTTTGACACGTACAAAAACAGAGATTTTTTTATCAACTTCCTATTAAGGTTGTCTCGTGTCACATGTGACAGAAGGTCATTTTGATATTTATGTGGTACAATACTTTCACGACAGTAAATAAACACGACAAATCATATTTTTTATAGGATATGGATAAGAAACGAGCACACACTCCACCTGATGGTAAGTGGTTGCTGCGGCCCATAGACATCTACATCTATCCTCTAATACAAATCAAAATGCAGATGAGTTGTCACCCATGAGGACTAAGATGGAATGCCTCATTTCCAGTAAAAAGGAATTCCGGTTGTCTACACTCACCATTAAAAACACAGCAGCGTTAACCTGCTATTTTGCGCTGGTATTCTCTGAGAGCGTGGTCCTTCCCCGGTCGAGCCGACCCATTCGTGCTACAACTATACTACTAATATAGCTGCAACATGGTTCTACCACGTAAAAATATTTCAAAGTAACCCGCCAATTCAGACCGAGACGCATTTTACTGGAAACGAGGCATTCCATCTTAGTCCTCACGGGTGGCAACGCATCTGTATTTTGATTCGCAAACGAGGATAAATGTAGGTGTCTATGGACCACAGCAACCACTTACCATCAGGTGGACTGTGTGCTCGTTTGTCACCCAATATTATAAAAAAATATTCTAAATTTACAGTGTGCGGGGCACACAATGCCACCATCTGTTATAGTTACAGCCTATATACGTCCCACTGCTGGGCACAGGCCTCCTCTCATTTCTGAGTCGGTTTCAGGGCAAGGAAGTGTCCGCCGCGCTGCCCTAATGCGTGTTGGCGAACTTCACATGTCTTCAAAAATATTTTTTTTGTTTTTTTAAGACATTCAGGTTTCCTCGCGATGTTTTCCATTACCGCCGAGCACGTTGTAAAGAGCCGTGGTAGCTCAGATGGTTAGCGCTCGCGATAAATTTCACTATCTGTTACTGAATTCTTAAACATTAAAATTGTATGATAATACAATTTTACAGTCCATTTGATAGTAAGAGCTAAATGTAGATAATTTTAAACAAATAATTAATGCAGGAACACAGAAGTGCGAGCTCTACTATTTGGCGGCAGAAATAGGTAAGAGGATGGTATCTACCCAGACGAACTCCTAGGAGAAATGTATTTATTTTTTTTTATATTTTTCTAAGCCAGCACTTATCTACGTTCCCTCCTGATGTTAAGTGGTGATGTAGCCTAAGATGGTGAAGCGCACTGACTCAACAAAAGCCTATTCACTCTTGCCTTGAAGATACCCACACTGTAATCGGATGGAAAAACAGATGCTGACAACTTATTTCACTCCTTTGCTGTACGCATGATGAACGACGTAGCAAATTAGTTTGAATGCGTGGTAAGTCAACAACGAAAGGGTGGAGACTGGCCGAACGTCTGGTTGTCCGATAGTGGAAGGGGGAAGGAGGATTAAAATTATGCTATTACTCTGAAATGCATCCTGTAGAAAACCCTGGTATCGTAAATAGAAGAGATTTGTGTTCATATCAGGTGTACGGATTACATAACATTATTCACAAGCATTGTTTACTATACACAGATTTTAATACTAAGAAAGTTCACGACATGTAATTAAATCAAGTAAGTAAAATAAACATTCTCACAAGTACTACAAAGTTTTATTACTAGCAACATCAAGAACAAGGCAATAAATAACATGTTATTACACACACAGGAGCTTGTACATCAGATTTAATAAAAACTGAAAAATTACATGAAAATTTGCTTCAATAAGATTTATTCAACATGAAAAATCTTGGTAGAACATATTATTTTGAAAGTTAATAAATAAATTCCTTTTACTTTTCGTAGTAATAATTTGACTCATAGCATTTTACTCATGTATAAAGTTTATGTACACATACACATACATAAACACTCACGCCTATCACCCAGGGGGTAGGCATAGACTACGGACTTCCATTTGGCGCGATCCTGACACACCTCTCTTGCCTCCTTTGCATCCATATATCTACGCATGCACGCTCTTCGGTTAAGGGTACTCCTAATCTGGGTCATTTTCAATGTATCGCCGATTTGGTCGATAAACCTTCATCTAGGGTGTCCCTTCCCGACCCTGCCGTTCACTTCTGCAACATAAATTTGCTTTGTCACTCTTTCCTCGTTCATTCATTCCACCTGACCAAACCACCTAAGCCTTCCTTTCTTAATCATGGTCACAACGTCATTTTGTAAATCGAACTTTCCTCTTATCGCACAATTTCTCACCCTGTTTTTTTTTTTATAGGATAAGGGTGAAAAACGAGCACACAGTCCACCTGATGGTAAGTGGTTGCTGCGGCCCATAGACATCTACATCTATCCTCTGTTACAGATCAAAATGCAGATGCGTTTTCACCCGTGAGGACTAGGATGGAATGCCTCATTTGCAGTAAAAAGGGCCTCCGGCCACCTGCACTCACCAAGCGAAACGCAGAGGTAAACCTCTACTTCACGCTGGTATTCTGTGAGGTCGTGGTACCACCCCGGTTCGAGCCGGCCCATCCATGCGACAGCAAAAGCTGCCGCCTGGCTCTACCACTGTCAAAATCCCAATATATATATATATATAATAATAAATATCCCAAATATACAAACTCATCCACTTGCTCAGTGAACTCCCCTTCTATTCTTATTTCATATAACGTTTTACTTTTTTCTCTTTCAAAAACTATCACTTTCGTCTTACTTGTGTTCACTATCATTCCCCTTTCTTTTAATGACCAGTTCATTTAAGTAACCATCATTTGCAACTCGGCCGCCGACGATGCAAATATGATTTGATCATAGGCGTATAAAAGACATTTGACGGTTAATTCACCCATTCTCAACCCACATTCTTCAACTTTCAAAGTTTGCAAACAACTGTCCATAAATAGATTAAATAGCTACGGGGAAGCTACACAGCCCTGTCTGACACCTTTTTGAATGCCAAACCTGTCCGAGTAGACACCGTTGATCCTGACACAAGCACTAGAGTATCTATCAAAAGACCTTAATGCATATATCAAACCAGCGCTCAACCCAAATGAGTTCAGTGTTTGTTATAACACATTCCTGTCCACTCTGTCATAAGCCTTTTCCAAGTACATGAACGCACAAAAAACTTTCTGGTTTTTGGCCAAAAACTTCTCCGCGATCATGCGCATGGAAAAGAGTTGATCCACACACCACATCCCTTTTCTAAATACAGCTTGCACATTCCAAATTTTTCCATCAGTTTCTTTCAGAACTCTTTCAATTAACACCTTAACATACAGTTTACCCACAATGCTAAGCAAGCTGATACCACGGTAGTTTTTACAATCCTGATGCGAGCCCTTTCTCTTATATATTGGGACTATAACGAATTGGCCCCAGTCTTCCGGTACTCGCTTCAGTTCCCAACATAAATTAAACAAGGTGCACAGCAGGCCTGTAACCAGACCCTCTTCAGCCCTTAGCATTTCGAGTGATATTTTATCATATCCGGCTGCTTTACCTGCTTTCATGCTTTTCATTGCTTTCATTATTTCATCTTCACTTATCTCCCTACCTCTCTCCACTTCTTCCGAAATTTCTATTTCATTTACTTCAGACGACTCTTCACTCTTAAACATGCTTTCAAAGTAGTCCTTCTATCTCTTTAAATTCGAAACTTCATCATTCAGCATGTGGCCATTCTTGTCTCGTATATCTTTCATTCTAGGCTGTTTTGAATTTCCCCTGACAGTTATTACAAGTTTCCAGAACATTTTAATATTTCCTGGAAGTTATCAGTTATGTTTCTACCATGCTTATCTATCCTTTCTTGCTTTTTCCTTTTAACAACTTCTTTTACTCTCTTCTCTTCTTTTATTTATGCGTCCAAATTCTGCCTTTATTCTTTCAATCTCATCATTCATACCGCCAGAATCACCAGCTTTGGTTGCTAGTAAATCTAGCCATGCTCTCTTCTTTGCTTCATTTTCCATCCGTACCTTATCATCCCACCACAACGTATTACTTTTCCTTTCATTCGTTCTCTTACTTACACCACATACTTCGGTGGCTGCATTTACCAAAACTTTCTTAACATTATTCCATGCAGTCTTCAAGTCTAAATCATTGATACATGATTCATTCAAACCGATTATATTTTCCCTCAGTCTACATTTATACTTCTCTTTCACACCTTCAACTTGTAGCCTCTCTATTTTTATACGCTCTAACGTAGTGGTAGACAAATATGTCCGATGCCGCCAACGCCTGAATAGACCATTAATTCAGCATAAAACCAAGTAATGATCCGTCCCTACGTTGGACCGCAGGTAAACCCTTGTATCTACCACTGTGCTCCTCATTCTATTATCCACTATTATGAAATCTATTATGCTTCTATCATCCCTTCTTTCCCATGTATACATGGCCTCTTATGGCGAAAGAAAGTATTCCTCACAAAATATTATTTTCCATACATACAGTGAGGAGGACTTCACCATTCTCATGTATTCATTCTTTCATCGCCAAACGTTCCTAGTATCATTTCGTAACCAGACCTCTTCGCCCCAACCCTTCCATTAAAATATCCTAACATAATAATATTTTAATTTTCCTTACATTTCATCTACACCAGCCTTACCATGTCCCAAAACTGCTATTGGATATAAGTGGGCTTAGACATATCTGGGCTGTACACCCCTAGCACAAACAACTTCTTTAAGCCCACTTTTATTCGTATCCATAGCAGTCTTGGGCTTACGTATTCATACTCTACACCAGACCAGTAAGCGGTATACATGCCATGTGCAGTGACATTTCTTCCGTTTCGCTTCGTCTCATTTACACATAACACATCTATTCCTCTATAATTCATCATTTCGCATACTTCACCCATCTTATCATTCATTGCTCCACATACATTCAGCGTAGCCAGACGGGCCTCCGTAATCCACTTTTCGCCCCTCCGGGAGACAGGACGTGACGGGTGGCGAACCTCGTCGCCGGTTTTTCTCCCGGAGATTCTTCGCACCCCTGCCCCATTAAAATGGCGCCGGGAATTTGGGGCCATTTCTTTTACTTGTTGGCTCATGGTGGTGCTCCTCACTAAGGAGTGGTAGATTTTACGCCACTACTATACGGCGGGAGTTTATATACATAAGATTATATTACCTCGTCAATACATAATGGCCAAGCCTCCAACGCGAGCGTAGGCAAATCGATACAAGGCGAGTGCTACAGTCTACCAATGGCAAACTGCCAATGTTCACGAATTCTTGTGAAGCTATCCACATGTTGGACCTAATTAGTTTTCATTGAGAATTGGAACGATATGGACAACGTAGAAGTCATTGTAGCTTCTGCTTTTTATTTAATGAGTTCATATAATTATCATTTCAGTGTACTCCGCAGTAAAATTGTAAAAAAGATTAGACAGTGACATTGTCGAAATTATTTTAAAGTTGCAACTGAATTAAAACGTAACATCTCACCGGACCGGACGCCAATCTGTAACTGAAATAGCCGACAAACATGTGGACGCGACTTACCGAGTGCAGGCGAATTCCTGTGATTTGTGCAGAAAACCGACACTGTTCCGAAGTGAGACTAGTCGTAGCGAGCGATCCTGACTGGTGACAGGGCAAGCCAAACTCACTGCACTCGGCCAGCTAGGCAAACGTACATTTACATTTTACATTGGTACTCGCCTTCCCTCAGCCAACATGTATAGCCGGCTTTAGTATTATTACTTTATTAAGCGACGCATTATAAAATATTTATTTATTATGTGAATATTTGTTCTCTTATGCTATTTATATATTATGTATATCGTTTGATTCTAGTATACCGTCATTTTAGAAATACATTAAGTAAGAAGCGCTCTCGAACAACTGCTGCACCTACAAGCATATTTATCGGGGATTATTGTTTCCTCGGGCAGTTCATAGATAAATATATAAGTAGCAAGCTAGGGCAGTTGCGCACATACACTCGTAGCACGCGGCACAGTTCTTCGAACGCCTTTATTTTACTCGTGAAATCGTGGTTTCATTATATAATCTATATGCGGCTTCATATTATATAAATGCCATCAAAATAATAAAATCATATTCTTTATATTCCATATACATCAAAATATTCGTATATTTCAGAGCCACTTTTAAATTATATACGGATTTAATGAGACATACGGTATGCATGCTCGCACAATGCTAACTGAATTCCTTGAAAGCAAGCGGGCACAATGAATGTCATATTTCGAGGATTCCGACATACTGTACAGGCAAAAGTGCGCAATTTTCTAGATTAGTGGAATGTGTAGAAATTTAAGAAAAATCATATTTTCTATTTCTTTAAATTGTATCAATAAATAAAATATTGTAGTGCAGCATCGTGTAGTGAGGGTCTTCGTGTGAATGAGTCTTCGACGATTGAAAATATCCTACCCCATATCGTCCTGATGATGTCGTAAGAGAGGAGACAGGAAATGAGCACCAGCATCTTCCTAATAGCAGTTAAAAATAATAAAAAGCTGCGTTTGTCAACCAAGGAACGCAAGATTCAAAGAATCTCTTTGTTAGTGATGCGTATCTCTGACTAAGAGGTACCGCAGTGAGGTAATTAAAGTGGAACGCTGTTGTCACTGTCTAGACATAAATTTCTTATTATTGGAGGGACGCGAATAAGTCCGCGTTTTATATATCTGAATGCACTAGATCTATGTTCAGTGGTAGACTTTTTTGATAAGCTTGTACCGGTATTATTGATTATACTCATATAATTTATATTAAGTTTTCTATGCACCCATCGACCGCGAAACGGAAGGATTGAGCTTTATTGTCAACTTGTTTAAATCACGCTTGCCGCTTATGTTTATTTGTTATAATTTTTTTTATTTTATGTGATTCTACACAATATATTAATATACTTATGTACGTAAAATGCCTTTAAGATACACAGGTAAATATAATTTGGGATTTATATCTCTTTTTAAGGAAAGTAAACGAAATGAGTCTACCTAGTCTAGTCTAGTCTAGTCTCTGAGTATTAGTAAGGGCTTACCTATTGGGGCTTACTACGTTTCTCGTAATAACCTTATAAGTAACAAAACTCTGTAATTAAGATGAATAATAAAATAAATAACTAAATTGTTCGTCTTAATAGAATTTACTTTGTTATTGATTTATTTCAATCAACCCATGTAGCTAAAATGTACACATTCCAAGACACCAACAGACTATCACAAATTAAGTACAAAAAAATTAGAAATTAAGTAGTATGTATAAGTAACGGAGTATTCCTGTAAAAGCCTAAAAGAATATTAAACTGTTCGTTTAAGATCCGATGTTTTTTTTATAGGAGAAGAGGCAAAAGAGCACTGACGGTAAATGACTACCGCCGCCCATAGACAACCGCAACACCACGGAGGGAATTGCAGATGCGTTGCCGGCCTTTTAAAAAGGAATAGGCGCTTTTCTTGAATGTTCAATTTCAAGAAGATTCAAGAAGGTTTAATTTCAAGAAGGTTCAATTTTTTAGTAAATTATATACATCTAGGATAACAACTTAATATAACTTTGACGAATAAAGTTATGAATAAGAATATGTCATGATGCATCCGTCTTTATTAAATAATATTATTAATATAAATATAATTAAATGCAAGATAATTATTTGATTACAGATAAGATTTTGTAATGTATATAACTAGAGCCCAATGACTTCGTCAATCTTACTTAGTGTACCATGTAGCGACATCTATGGAAATGTATTAAATAAAGAACGATGTATTTAGCGCGTCAAATTTTCATATCGATATACATCGCAACCGCTTCCGTAGATAGATAATAGATGGCGCTAGAGTAGTCAAGTGAGCTCGTCCACGGTCCTTATTGCTTTGTAAGAGAGATTAGCTCACTCATTCGTATGTCAATGAAAGTTACTTAAATTAGCAATTTAGAAACTGTGATAGACTTAGAAATGTGTATAGTCACCGTAGAACCTGATAAACTGCCACAGTCAAACGGATCAGTAGTTGAAGTGACGGTAGGCCGGCTATATATTTCGAAGAACCGACAATCGATAGAGAAAGGTTCATGAGTGCCAAATTCGTACCGGTAAGCGAAGTGTAGGACTCCCTAGATGGAGTGACTACCTGGTGAAAGATGCAGGACGTGGATAAATGCAGGTAGCTCAGGACCGTGCTTTGTGGTATTTCTTGGGGGAGGCCTATGTTCAGCGGTGCACTTTTGATAGGCTGTAAAGAAATATTGAGTGTGTATATGTTTAGCCCTCAAAAACTGCTGCTGGATATAGGTCTTTCCTGTTGTTGGCATTAAACGATAAACTCTTGCCAAGCAATTGAGATATATTTTCTGTGATATCAGTGCCAGTTGGCTTGTGCAGTTACATTGGACTCGGGCAATGCCGCGTGAGGTAAATAAAACATGGACTGATGATGATTATAATGATGGTGTCGGTGACTGTTATAACCATCTCATTTGATTTATTTTATAGTATAACCATCAATCATAACTGATGATGACCCGTCAACATTACTTAACGAGATAAGCAAAGGCATAAGTTATTACTATACGAATGTTCAATATGCAGACATTCTCAAAAACAGTATAATAACCAAGATTACATTTTCTATTAAACAAAAATTGTATAAAAATAAGGTCTTTAAAATATACATCAGTACATGGTTGATAAATGGTTGAGGCAAAAAAGAGATGGGCATCAGCGTGTTCCCTAACAAAAATTTAAAAAATAACTGCGGTTGCTAACCCGCCTGCCCAGCGTGACAACTATTGTAAATATCGCCCCTATGGGGCATTCTTTTGGGAGGCCTATGTTCAGCAGTGAACTTTTAAGGGCTATAACGTTAATAAACTCTGCGAATGAGGTAATCGCTTCCAAACTATTTCTTAAATAAGCTTTGTTATTAATTGTACCTGTGTTTTACCGTATAAAAAGTACCGCTTTTTTCTTGCAATTTCTTTCAAGACAAATAATTTTTCCAAACTAGACGTAAAATTAAAAAATAATAATTACTTGAAATCTTCATTGAATAAAAAAAAATATTCCATTGTATTTTATTGTAAACAAAAAGATCAAATTTCGATATTCAAATATCCGCCGCAGAAGTTAATAAGTAAAACTAAACATAAACAACCGAAAAGTATAAACGTAAATAAAACAAATATAAACAATCCGAAAAACGTAAACGACTTTTGTATTTCTTTTTAATATTTGGCTTCTTGAGAAAAACACCGCACTTTTTATTTGTATTAATCAGCAACTGTTCAATAATTTTTGTCTGATTTGTAAAAGTTTTCGTAGTCGTAGGTCGGTTTGCATGTAAATTAACGTAAATTTATTCAATTAGTTTCATACGTTGAGCTTGCTATTCTAACTACGATCATTATAAGGTCAATTTACATTGGTTTCTTTTATCTTTATGAGTAACAATTTTTTTTGTTCTTTAAACTATAAATTGTATTTATTAAAAGTACTAATGGGTCGTCTCGATCTGTAAAGGACCACGCCCTCCACGTAAAATAGCAACTCAGTGCCGTTATGTTTCTTATATTGAGTGTAAAGAACCTGAAAAACCTTATTACTGGCAACGAGGAATTCTTTCTTAGTCCTCAACGGTGAATAAAATCATTTTTAATACAGGATAAATGTAGTTTCTATGGGCCACAGCATCTACTTACCGTACCGTACCGTAGGTGGACTATGTTTTTTTTTTATAGGATAGGGTGACAAACGAGCTCACAGTCCACCTAATGGTAAGTGGTTGCTTGGCCTATAGACATCTACATCTATCCTCGAATCAAAATTCAGATGCGTTGTTACCCGTGAGGACTAAGGTGGAACTCGTTTCAAGTAAAAAGGGTCTCCGGTTCTCTACACTCACCATACGAAACAAAGCAGCATTAAGCTACTATTTTACGCTGGTATTCTGTGAGAGTGTGGTCTTTACCCCGGTCGAGCCGACCCATTCGTGCTACAATTATACATTTATTATAACTGCAACATGGCTTACCACGTAAAAATGTATGTGCTCGTTTATCATACTTATTCTAAAAAGGGAAAAGACCAGAGATTAAGACGTCATACAAATAATTGGCGGTGTATCTTGCTGATGCCAGATGTAAAATACCCAGTTCGGTGACACTGGCAACTTACACTGGATGTAGTACCGAGATCGACAATCAGCCTGCCTAGTGTAGTGATTGAGGTAAGTTACTAGTTTATCTGTCGGTCCCAGCATCAATGAAAATATTTAGAGCAATTATATGTTATTTAGTGGCAGCGTAAGAGATTCCCTTCCGCCCATCAGCTGTGATAGTATAATATAGTCTGTACCTTTAATTTTATTATCGTAATACCGTATACTTAACACATGACTATAATTTATGGTTCAAAGGTTAATCGTATAGTTAATTTAATGGTTGTTAATTCTGTTATTAAACTAAATGCGTAACCTTCTATGATTTACTCATAAAATTGGCAGTTTTCCAAAAGCTGTCGTCTTGATAACTTAATCAAAAGCAGCTAAGGCATAAGATTATATCTAGTACGCATTTATCGATTACAGTATATTACACAACTATTAACCGATGGACCAAAATCTAGAATATTGTTACGAGCTTGGGGTTCGAGACAATTAAAAAAACTGCCGATTGAAGTACCAAAATTGACACTATAATTACGGAACACTAATTACAATTTAAAAACTATAAGTGTGTTTATAAAACACAATTGTACTACTGATCACTTTAGTTCGCAGTTATATCACTTCGAACTATTCGCTTATATCGCCCATTCAATACTGCTTCAAGCGTGGTCTATCCCGGCCTTATATAGGGCCTCAGATAGTTTCCAGAACTTTTTACTGTAGAATCACCTAGATTGTTCGAGTACATATCGTTCCCGAAATTTTTAGAAGGATCTTGACTCTCTTAGTTCTGCTACTCGATACTAGAGGGCGCTAGTGGTAACTAGTGTTGCCATGAACAAGAAGTTAGTAGTAGCGCCCAACAATATCATAATATTTGGAACAAAAGTAGCCGTGACTTTTAAATCAATTAAATCAATAATTTATTGCAATTAAAATATATTTTGTCATTAACATTTTTAAATTTATAGGACCAGGTGTTACTTTGTGGAAATCCAATTATCTCTATATATGAAAATCTATTGCTGTTCGTTATCGTTCGGTATCGATTTTGATGACATTTTTTGTGTGCGTTTGAATGGGCTACTGTATTTTTTATAGGATAGGGTGACAAACGAGCACACAGTCCACCTGATGGCAAATGGTTGCTGTGGCCTATAGACATCTACATTTATCGTCGTTTGCGAATCAAAATGCAGATGCGTTGTCACCCGTGAGGATTAAGATGGAATGCCTCTTTCCAGTAAAAAAGGGTCTCCGGTTCTCTACACTCAACATACGAAACAAAGCAATGTTAAGCTGCTATTTTACGCTGGTATTTTGTGAGATATAGATACTGTATGGTTTAGAATCACAATTTAACCCGATAGGTGGCGCGGTTGTCGAGATCCAGAAATAACTATACACATATAATAATTAATAAAATAAAAATCATATGTCGTACTTAGTTTTCCAAGGTAAGGTAAGATACATTTTTATTTTGACACGGAACTTAACTATTAAATTTTAACACATATAATAAAAAAATATCGTGGTGTTCAATCTTCTATAAAACCGAAGGAAGTTTTAACAATGAAACTCATTCATTTCGACTGATGGACCGAAAGAAATTGTTATTCAATTAGGCGATATTCAATGAAGCGAAGATATCGGATATTTTCTATCTAATTTCGTATTACTGCTCTAAAATATCATCTGAGCCGATAGGTCGACCAACATATTTACTTACAAATCAATGGTAACAGTCCTATTTTCAGGATACAGATGCAATTATTTTTTAACATTATATTAACATATATTATACATTAAGCGTCAGTAGCCTAATGGCAGGGTGCGGACCGCAAACTCTAAAGGTCGTGGGTTCGAATTCGACTATTGTCGTGAACCACTTCTAACACAAACATTTAAGCTAACCAGAAGTGGTTTAAGGGAATATTAATAATGTTTTATTACATTACTTGTATTTTTTTAAAAAAATATTAACTCAATAGAATAAAAAAAAAAAAAAAATATTTTTCATTTCAACATAATTACAAGTAATACTAATTGGAAGTCATTCATACTTTTATCACTAGTTCTCAAAATAACCTCTGACTTGGAAATCAACAAGAGACCCAGCGGACTCTTTTTATGAAATAATTGAATTAACGTAGTATCAAGTATAATAGAGAGGGATTTTTCAAAGATTAGCCAATTTTTAAACTTAAGCAAAAATTTAAAAACAATGATATACCGTTATTGCAGTTTTTGAAAATACGAGTAAATATGGCTTCTACATATTTATTTGAAATTATCCCAAATTGAATGTGATTTATGGGCAACATCGTTTTTGCCTACCCATCGACCATTACGAATGTGTGCGTGAGCAGTTAAATCAGTTATGAACCTTCTCTGCTTTGGCCGCTTATTGAAAAATACCCCTGTAATAACGATTTCAGTATTTTTTAAACTAGCTTATGTTTTTAAAAAAATATTAGTCTTCTGGATTAATAGACCCTACCTATTTTCTGGGATTTTGTTGGCAAAGCGTTCATTTGCATATGAAAGAATTACTAAGTCTTTGGAGTCTATTACTGACTTTTGCGTGTTCCTAGCTTTTACATAATGATTATGATAATGACAATGACAGAATGAACATCACTATTTTAATAGGTGTTTATTCTTATGTTCAAGTACATTGAATGAAACGAATTATACGGATAATTTTTGCAGTTTTATAGTAAAGTAAAGCTTAATAATAATAACTGTTTATTTCCATTTCCATTAAACATCAGAATTACATATAAACTTACAGAATATAACTTTACAGGCTAAAATAACGAACATGTTTGATCATTAACAGTGGTAGAGCCACGCGGCAGCTTTTGCTGTCGCACGGATGGGCCGGCTCGAACCGGGGTGGTACCACGACCTCACAGAAAACCAGCGTGAAGTAGAGATTTACCTCTGCGTTTCGCTTGGTGAGTGCAGGTGGCCGGAGGCCCTTATTACTGGAAATGAGGCATTCCATCTTAGTCCTCACGGGTGACAACGCATCTACATTTTGATTTGTAATAGAGGATAATTGTAGATGTCTATGGGCCGCAGCAACCACTTACCATCAGGTGGGCTGTGTGCTCGTTTGTCACCCTTTTCCTATAAAAAAAAAAAATCTGAAGCCAAGATAGGAAATTCATCTTATTTTGCTACACCTAATATACGTGCCCGGCTGGGATCAGACCTCTCATTTCTGGAAGTGTCGACCGCGCTTCCCGGACGCGGGTGCATACTTCATATGTCTCGTATCGTATCGATTTCCTCAGTATGTTTTCCATGACCACCAAGAAGACTGTGCCCTTTTGCCAACATTATTTTTATAAACTTGTAGTAGCGAGTTAAGACTTTCTACTATCCCTTATCGTCCTGTATGTATCATAACCATAAATTTAGTACCCAACTAACGTTGGAATAGATTGGCAATGCAAAAGAGAAAAAGCATAGATTTCGCGTATTTTAGAGCGAGAAAGATAGACTATCCCATTCACGTACACGCTATTGGGCTATACAGGACTTGTGTCATTCGTGAACAAAACAAATTCCGATTGTATTTGCAAAATCTCAGGTTTTAAAGTGAAAATTAGTGTTTAATATACGCACTTAATTATGACTAGGTGGGTAGTTCCTATATATAACTCACCTCAGAAAGCAAACCCACATTATTATAACTCGTAGGTATGATTGAAACGTTGAGCTGTCTAAATACTGTACCTTAGAGCAGCTAC